>CAUZXS010001246.1:22500-25000 GCA_963585895.1 Sepioteuthis lessoniana | reverse complement strand
TTTGTGTTCATGGACTATTCATTTATGATATATTTGATACATTGAAAGTGTATATCCGTGTGTAGTAAAAAGGGCTGATATATTTTAATGTTCCCACGTGGTCGAAGTCGTTATTTGTAATATCTGCTACGATTTTGTTATGTCATGTTTCTTTTTCAGATTCTATTAGCCTTATGTTATCTTGCTTAAAATTGTCCTATTAATTCCTTTAAAATATTACACGGGAAACTGGAATTGCCGACTACTATAATTAATATTTTTGCGTCTAAACCTAGAGGTCCATATCTTCCATTGTTCTAGGGGAGGAAGACTAGTGGCCTTGGTGGGTGTGTGTATAGAGTGAAAATTGGAACCCCTTGCCAGCGGCGGTCAGTCTAGCCATGAATTAATCCCCCACATAATATGCCAGTTCTTATGTGCCCTAGGAAAAAAATCTGAACGATGACTTATTCTACAAGGGATCAAGTGCCAACCTGCCCCGTCTTCACAGGTGCGAAAATAAAGTCCCGTTTTGGGATTTTAGTCAATTTGCCGTCACAATACACACACATATATATACATATATACATACATATACATAAATACGTATATATACATATATATTCACATGTATATATACATATATATACATACATATACCCATGTATATATATATACATAGATATACATACATATATATATATATATACATATATATATTTATATGTATATATATATACACATGTATATATATACATATATATACATATATATATATATATATATATATATATACATATATACATATATATATACTTATATATATATACATACACATATATATATATACACATATACATATATATATACATATATATAAGTCCAAACGAAGAAGTAGCATTTGAACTCAGGAGCCAAGTGGAAGAAATGTCAATATTGGTCAGTATGTCTTTAATTCCAATTTAAAATGCTGAATTTTACAAAATGTCATGCTGTATTTTATTTGTGAAATAATGCTTAAACTATGCGTTTTAAATGTAAAGGCACGCTTACTCTACTATAAAGCCAAATTGATATTAAGCCTATCCACATGTCAGCGAACAAGGCAGAATGTTTTTGAATATCTTCTATCGAATAATTTAAAAATTCGTAAAGAAAGCCCTAACAGTAGTTTAGAAGAAAAAGCCTAGAATGCTACCACAGCCCCCCCACCTCAGAAAGAAAAAAAAAAAAAAAGAACCCAACAAAAACGAATTCTCCCCTCCACCCCAGTAGACCGCCGCCCCCAAAGCCACCTAAAATATCAGTAGTAAATAAAAGTCCAAACGAAGAAGTAGCATTTGAACTCAGGAGCCAAGTGGAAGAAATGTCAATATTGTTCAGTATGTCTTTAATTCCAATTTAAAATGCTGAATTTTACAAAATGTCATGCTGTATTTTATTTGTGAAATAATGCTTAAACTATGCGTTTTAAATGTAAAGGCACGCTTACTCTACTATAAAGCCAAATTGATATTAAGCCTATCCACATGTCAGCGAACAAGGCAGAATGTTTTTGAATATCTTCAGCACGATATGATGATGATGATATATTTATGTATATATATATATACACATATATATACATATATATATACATATATATATATACATATATATATTTATGTATATATATATATATACATATATATATACATATATATATATACATACATATATACACACATATATATATATATATATATATGCATATATATATTCATATATATACATATATATATACACACATATATATATACACATATATATATATATATATACACATATATATATTCACATATATATATATACGTATATATATATGTACATATAAACATATATATATATATATATATATATACACATATATATAAATATATACATATATATCCATATACATACATATATGTATATATATATATATATATATATATATGTATACAGATATATACATATCATCATTATGTCGTGCTGCCAGCACGGATATCCTTGACCATCTCTTGCCACTTCTCCCTATCATTCATCACCTCCGGCAGGTCTTCTGGGTTACATCCTGTGTCCTCACATAGCTGCTGTATGTATGTTCGGGCTGGACGTCCTGCTTTTTCTTGGCCATATGTGGGGGTCCATAGGAGTACGTCACTTACGAGTTTGTCCTTGCTTCTCCAGCGGTGTCCGGCGTGTCTGGCTCGTCTAACCTGTATAGTTTTCGTGATGGGAGGCAAGTGGCCGTACAGTAGGCGTCTCCTGGAGTGTTGTCGCCAGGACTTGATCAATATTGCTCTCAACATTCTTGTGTAGTTGCCGTCAAGTTTCTTCTCCAGCCGTTTGGTTAGCGTCCATGTAGTGCATCCATATAGCAGTATCGATACAACTGCTGCCTGGAAGAAACTGCGCTTCATTTCATCGGTCAGGTCTGATTTCCATATTATTGAGAGCCTATCTATAGCCATCCATGCTTTCGTCAGTCGTGTGTCGATGT
>CAUZXS010001246.1:10000-15000 GCA_963585895.1 Sepioteuthis lessoniana | reverse complement strand
TCTGGGATATATTGCTACCGACCATAGAAGAAGCCGTCGCCCTAACCAAAAAATCCTTAGAAAACAAGGAGTATTTCTTCAGAACGGAATATATGGGGCGACGGCGGACCACGATTTCAATATACGAGGTCCCTAGCTTCCTTCGAGACGCAAATTTAGCTGCATACATGCTACAATTTGGTGACATCGTCTCTGCAACACACGATGGAATGCGTGGGGAATTGAGGTTTGACATAATGTTGGATATGAAAACCTTCTACTCCGTTCCCAACTGGTTGGATGTGGAAGGGCGCAGGCTTCCTTTCATAGTATCAGGAAGGAAACCCGCCTGCTGGCGCTGTGGCGAGATTGGTCACCTCTCCGCAGTTTGCCCGGGGAAGAAGGCCCCGAAGAAGCCCGACCACAAACCCGGTACCCTCTCACCTGTTGTCAAAACGAACACGGAAAAGGAGGCTCCCGTAGTCTCGCCCACATCAGCGGGTAAAAAAAACCCCACTCCCCCTTCGTCCCCTACGGTTAATTCCGAAGAGGCGAAGGCCGAGTGGCTGACTGTGGGAAAAGGTTGGAGGAAGCTCCAACCTGAGGATCCTCGCTCCCAAATTCGTCCCAGGTGGGCACCGACAGTTCACCCCCTTCAAAAAAGTCCAACGGCAACAGTTCACCCCCCACATATGCCCAAAAGACATCTCCTTCAAAAATTAAATTCCCTCCCAAGACCCCACCTAAACAGCGCACTCATCCCAAGGTCAGATCTTTCAATCCAGGCCGGGAGAAGTTCGAAAAGTTACTGGAGTTCAAAAAGAGGCTGGACCAGGAGCGGAAATCGTCTCCACGACCAGGACCCCCTCATTTCACCCCTTCATCACCGAGACAACCTCGAATCATCCGACCGCCACCAACCACACCACCTCATGGATCCATGCCTCCACCTCTCATGTCTGTCTTAGTACAGAAAAAAAAGGACCCATCCCCCCTCCGCTGCCGTTGGAGTCTCCTCCAGCAAGACCATCACCACCAGCAACAGCAGCAGCATCTTCACCATACACCACACCAAAGAAACGGCAGCGGAGCTCATCAATCGACAGCTCGGGGGATGAGGCCCCAAAACACATCAAAAAGAAAGAAAAACCACGACACAACACCGGAATAAACATCTGCCGGGTGGATGAGGGGGCCCTGGATCGTCTGCACAAGGTCCAGCCTCAACTTTTAAAAGAATTGAGGGTCCTCCACAACTTCAAGGAAGTCAATGGTCTTAACGTGGAGGACCCCAAAAAATTTCCAAAGGCATGGGTCACCACCATCATCCGAAAGGGCCGAGGGTCGGAAGGTGACATGAAAATGCTAGAAGAAGCAAACGAGGCCCTCGGCCCGATATCATATTTTAAAGACGATTTATCATCATGTAAGGGTCTTGTTGGGAGGGTCCCTGTTGTTTTGCACCCCTCCCTGTATAGGGCACTTAAACTAACCTTTCAGCGGGACGTCGGGGGTCTCGCTCATGACGGAGCCATCACCAATGAGATGGCCACAGGATCCATGAGCCAGACCGTCGGAGTCCTGACCCCAGCCATGTTTAGTCTGGGCACCCAACTCCTGTAATTTTCATGATGGATTTAAGGTTGGCTAGTTTAAATGGCCGCGACCTGAGGTCGGATTCTAAGCGATCCCAACTATTGTTATACCTCCAGCGTCGCGGCATTGATATTTGTTGTTTACAGGAGACTCACTTCGACTCCAACTTCTATGAAGGTATTCTGGCGAGGGGCTATTTGTCCTTCTCAGCATGCTTTGATAGTCGTTCTAGAGGTGTCACCTGGCTGGTAAGTAGACGTCTTTGTTCTTTCAGATCCGGCGGGCAGACTTTGTGTTCTGGATATTACCATAAAGGATAAGGCGTTTCGTTTGATTGGGGTTTATGGACCCAATGCTACCAGTGAGCTTCCTGCCTTTCTCCGGCGCATCGAGCCGTACGTCGTTCCGTCAAAGCGGGTAATTTTAGTGGGAGATTGGAACACCGTCCTTGATCCCAACTTAGATAGAGGGGCTACTACTGCGGGTACTAACTCCTTGGATGCCAGATATTTTCGTGATTTTGTCCAGCGGTTAGATCTGGTGGACAAATTTCGCGAAAGGCATCCAAATAAAATAGTTTGGACTTGGACCGGTAGGGGCGCCTCGGCCCAGATGCATAGCTATTTGGACCGAGTGTTAGTTAAGCGAGTCGACTTAGATTATTTAGGTGGTCCAAGTTTTGAGTCATATAAAAATTCCGACCACAAATTTTTATGTGTGTCGATTAGGTTAGATAAGGCTAGATGTAGGATGTCTGGTTACTGGAAGTTCAACCTTTCCCTTTTGGCGGAGGCTGACTTCTGGAACCAGCTAGAACTAACGATAAAGCGGGAATTGACGGGGGCTATTATGGGTAATAGGTGGTGGGCTAACCTTAAGGATAGCATTAGATCCTTTGCTGTCGACTATAGTAGGAGACTCAAGTCAGCCAGGGTAGCGGAGCAAAGGTCAATTAAGGATAAGCTAGATAGGGTGGTGTTGGCGGGAGATAGTGGGCAAGTTAACGTAGCTAAGCCCGAGCTGGCCTCCTTGCAAATTAAGGAGTACCAAGCTCTGGTAGTTAGGGCTAGGTTAAAAAGAATGTCGTGCGAGGCGACGAATATGGCCCAGGAATTACGAGCCGAGGAACTCAGGCATGCTACAGATCGGCATATCGCCAGTGTCACATCGCCGGAGGGGCGCCGTCGAACTACAAACGAAGCCATCTGTGGGGAGTTCCGGCAGTATTTCCTGAAGCTTTTCACCAGGGAGCCCAGACTGAGTTCTGCTCAGTTCGACACCTATCTTGCCGACTTCCCTCGCCTTTCGGCGACTGAAGCGGCTGGGTGTGAGGGGCGCATAAAGGAGGAGGAGATTCGGGATGCACTGAAGTCGGTCGGGCTGGATAAGTCCCCCGGAATTGATGGTCTGCCCTATGAAGTGTACTTGAGGTTGTCGCACATGTTTGTCCCCTTGCTGGCAACCATCTATAACAACTGGATGAGGCAAGGTACTATACCCAGACGCTTCACCAGGGGTATAGTGAAGTTGCTTCGTAAGAACAAACATGGTGGGGATGGGATTAGTAACTTTCGCCCTTTAACGATGCTAAACACTGAATTAAAGATTTTGGCGAAGATCCTGGCAAACCGTTTACAGACTGTCCTGCTTAGTCTGATTTGCCCCGAGCAGACTTGTGCTGTAAAAGGTAGGACTATCCAGGACAGTCTTCATCTGGTCCGCACGATCGTAGAAAAAGTCGACGGAAATGCTGCGCTGATCAATTTAGATCAGTCCAAGGTCTTTGATAGGGTTGACCATGCTTTTCTAGAGGCTGTCTTGTCTTCGGCCGGCTTCGGGGTTGATTTTCGCACCTGGATACGTCTCCTTTATGCGTCCCCCGGAGTCATGGTGGAGGTGAATGGGGTAAGGTCGGAGCCCTTCACTCTGACTCGATCGATTCGTCAAGGTTGCCCGTTATCGCCCATGTTGTATATCCTGGCGTTAGAGCCTTTTCTAAGCAGGCTAAAGGCGAACCCGGTCCTACGCGGCCTCACGTTACCTGGCGCCAGTGAGGTAGCCAGGTACACTGCATACGCTGACGATGTCAGCATGCTTGTAACGAGCAGTGCCGAGGTGGAGGAGGTGAGCAAAGAAATCGGAAGGTACGAAGCTGTAACAGGGGCCAAGATTAACCGCGAAAAGTCTGTCGGCTTGCGGTTGGGCTCGTGGAAAGGCTGTGTCCTTCCCGGCCCCTTCATTTGGAAAGATGGTCCGTGCAAGATACTCGGCGTCTGGTACGGGCCTGACCTTCAATTGGAGAAAAATTGGTCGGAATTACTGGATAAGGTCGTAGCCGCAACTGAGTTGTGGTTGCGTAGAAGGCTTTCCCTTAAGGGTCGGGCAGAGGTGTGCAGTTCGCACATCTACTCCCTAGCCGTATACCGACTTTCAGTGCTTCCTATCCCGCCCACCATCCTATTCAAGCTGGAAAGGATTCTCTTCCAGTTTCTCTGGGCTAAGAGACATCCTTTGGTGCGACGGGAGATCTGTTACCTTCACCCTTCTGAAGGCGGTCTAGGAGTGCCTAACGTCGAGGTACGACGCCATACTTTGCGTCTTATTTTCCTAGACCGGATGTGTTCACGAGACACGGCGGCGGGAAGCGTCTGGAAAGAAGACGCTAAACAATCTTTCCCGTCGCTAAGAAGTGTGCATTTTGCTGATGGGGAGGCCCATCGGTTGCCCAGACGCGAATGCCCCTTCTATCGCGAGTGCCGGCATGCTTTGAAAGTTCTCTCTCGGCTGCAAACAGGTCTCTCTGACAGCCGACCGTTGTCGAGTAGAGCAATGTGGTGCCGAGGTTGAACAGACAGGAACATTATGTGTTTCTCTGCTTACTCGGCGTTATGCGTGTCGTGATTTGGACGACGAGAAAGAAGGAACTCTGTGAGGATGAGTCTTTTTCTTCTCAGACCCTGGTGGCATTTTTTAAACACCAAATCAAAGTCAAAATCCGGTCTGAGAGAAAGAGACTCTCTTCACTGGAGTTTGGCGAAAGGTGGGTGACTGTTGCGCGCTTGTGTCGCGTGGTAGGAGCCAACCTTATTTTCACCTTGGACATCCCAGGGACCTAAGAATTTTGCGTTACCGGAAGGACGTGACCACCCAGCCCAGGTAAGTTAGAATTTTTTAGGCCATTTTGATTTAGTTTGTTCCTAATTTAGTTAACTTAGCTAGAGTATGCAAGGTCATTGGGCCCCACCCCAATTTTGTCCCCTTCTTTTGTTTTACTCTCCCTTCCCTTCCCCTCTGTTAGGTGACAGGAATTGGAGTTCTCCAGAAGTACGATGGAGGGTTTATGTTATTTCATGTTTATTGTTTACTTATTTTTTTACCATTTATCTATCCTATTTGTTTATTTTTCCTCCTTCGACACTATTTTC
>CAUZXS010001245.1:5000-39651 GCA_963585895.1 Sepioteuthis lessoniana | reverse complement strand
CACACAAATTAGACAAGTGTCGGTAGAGAATACCATAGCTGATTTAAAAAAAAAAAAGGCGGCTGGTTAGGTGGTAACTTTCATAGAGAAATGAGTTAATTTGAGTGAAATGTAAGGGATTTATCAAATAAACAATTTTAGTTTAAGATTTGCTTCTTTTTTTTTTTTAAAACCTGGATTTGAGAATACAATCTCATCTTATTCATAATTTTACTCATCTAATCATGTGACCAAATGATAAAAAAAAAATAATTCATTTCAAACTTAAAAACTTTCAAAATGTATTTCAAATGAGTAAAATAAAGACAACAGTCAAGTATCTTGAATAAATAAATAAAATACGAAACCTTGAAAAGTAACAAATTCTGAGTCGATCAGCTCATGATGAAAATCAAATCAAAACCCTTAAAGAAAAAAAAAAAAAAAAAAAAGAAAAAAAGAAAAAAAAAGAAGAGTCTAACTGCCTACCAAAAAATGGGTCAGAAGACGACAAATTTTGTTTGATGTTTTTCTCCCCTTGCCACCCCCACACACACTTCTGATTTCGTTTTTTGACGACTATTTAGAAGTCTAAATAGAAAATTTCTTAGTATAAATCAAAAACGTCATGAAGATAATCTCATGTTAAAGAAATGCGATTATGTTTTTAAAATAGGCAGTGAATTTCCAAGTGAGGATCTATGGATATACTTATATGATTTGCAATCATCTGGAGGTGGAGGAGTCTTGGAACCTATGTATAAAAGTGCTTTTTTTTTTTTATTTTTAAAGTTTGGCTTTTATATTGAAAATAAATCTAATTCCAATAAATTATAAGAATCTCAAAAGGTAATTGACATTATACCAATTCCAAGCTTAACCCTAAAAAAAACAAAAAAAAAAAAAAACTGGTGGGGAGCAGAGAGAATTTTGATTCAAATGCATGGCTTGTTTTTATAGCTTCACTGCTGGATTAATAACAGACCCCCCCCCCCAACAAGAGCAAGTGTATGGGTTAGCAGAGAGAAAAAAAAAACAACAAAACTTTAGACAATAACCTAAAATCCTATTTATGGAAAAGTGGGGGCATCAAAGAACCAATCGTATTGAAAGTAAAGAAAATAGCAATAACCCAAAAGCAGAGGATATGGCACGATTTTCTGTCATCTTCTGTCACAATTATCACCTCTAACAGTGCAACAATCTGTAAGAGTATAAGTCTCTGATAACACTAAATGAGGATTATATAGTAGTATAAATATGAGTCCGAATGCAGTTGGCAAAACCCTTTATTTTGTAACCCACGACCATATCAAACAGTATATGCAATCAGCTGTTACTTGTATATTTTGAGTAAATCAAAACACATTCCAAGTGTTACAATTTTATTTTTGATCGTTTTTATTCTTGATTTGGTGTGTGTGTGTGTGTGTGTGTGAAGAGAAACTTTGGTAAAAATAATGACTAGTAGTTTTAGGAAAATAGTTGGTGTAACATAAAAATTTTAAAGCTTGTGTGGTTAGTTTGGTATTATCAAAATGCGGGACACAGAACATCACAGTTGTGTTATTGGTAAGGAATTCAGAAAAGTTGGGGAGAGAAAAAAACCCACTGAATTCAAACTAGTTTAAATCAGGTTAAAACCTGACATTTTATCACATCCTGCCCGTCGAGGAAGGTGTACTTTTGTTTTGATTGGATCCATGGCTTTACAGCCATTGTAGGTTTTTAACGTAATAGAATGTCTCATAGATAACTGAAATTGAAAAAAAAATTTAAAAAGTAGACAGCCTCCGAACGATTCGTCAAAGTAGTTTAAAATGTCTAGCGAAAACTTGAGGTTCCAAAAGTTCTTGTATGCACGTGTGGAATCGGCAGAAGCAGATACCAGGTGGAAGGGAGGAGGCTACTCGTGTCTTTTGGGGAGTAATCGGCAAGACGTGATGAGGTAGAGACAGACAGTTGAACACTAGCCACGAAGATGCAAGGAGACGAATGTTTACGAGCCCCAATTTTGGGAGTGCACTCCAAACGGGGCATTAGACTATATGCGAATCAGCGGACAATCATGTTAGAAATGCTACAGAAATCCAGGAAAAATTCACGGTCTCGGATTTATTTTTCTAACCACGATAAGTTGCTTCTCTTTAACTCGCTAACATGGCCGTTTCAGTTTCCATGTTCTCTTTCTTTCTTTCAACGACGACCTGCAAGTGGGTAGTTAAACCGAATTTCTTGTGCTCGTCAAATTTTACCACGGCAGGGTCACAGAAGGGTACTAGAATTAAGAATATTTATCCATTGCCGTTATGTCACAGCCGTCTTTTTGATACAGTCAGAATACATGTTATTTAATGGAAAATCCGGTTTATTCACACACACACACACACACACACACATATATATATATATATATAATTTGTGAACACAAGTCAACGAAGTTAAATGATTCCGAGTATTGATATGTATCACTAACATCAATCATTATTCACACACAATTCAATGATTAAACAGTTCAATTTCAAATAATTCAAATTAGCATGGGTCAACGTTTAATAGTTCCAACATACCTTTGTATCACTAAAAAATTTATTAAACATCAGCCATTTATTTATACACAGTTAAATGATCACACTGTTCTGTTTTTTTAAAAAAATCAAGTTTGCACAAATCCATTCTTTGTACTCATTTTAAGCGTCAAATAATTCTATTTAACCCTTAGATAGGAACATTTCGGCTGCTAACACTCCGTACCAGAGTGGACTTGGGATCAAAGGATTACTCCGTATTCCCGAAATCTTCAGTATTATTGGAGCCTCACCTACAGATTGTTTAGTATTTTATTCGGGACACTCGTTGTGGAGGGGGTCTTAATCCTTTGCAGAGAGACAGTCGGTGTATTATACAGTCACCCTCTTGTTGGTCGGAGCACTTAGGTAAATATACACATTTTGGTTTGTGCTACAACTAACTTAGGTGTTGAGTTCCCTTCAGTGATATGATTGCCGAATTAGTCTGAGATACATTAACAAATAAGTTAGATTCTCATCGAATAATTCATTCCGAGATTAAACAATAAATTATATGGTTCTTTGTCATCAACTTTTTAAAATTCTTTATCCTGTTAATCTTGTAAATTTTGTTCTGTTTTCATTGGTTTGTTTCCTCCAACTACATTTTTAAAACTGGTCTCTTTATCTCGGGTACAACACCCATCATAGGAGAATAAAAACTGTGAAATCAAAGCTGAGTTCCTACTCTAAAAACTGACCCTTTGTCACATGCATCTTATTGCGGAGGGAAATGGGGGAAAATGATTTAACCTCTGTGTCAATGGTCATCAAACACAAGGTGTTTTGGATGTTGATATTCAATGCCAACAGATCATACCAAATTTAAAGATTTCAATAACCCAATATCATTATACGAATGTTACAACATTTAGCTTTGCACTAAATGGTGGTTTTTACGGTGCCAGATCAGTCATATATATATATATATATATATATATATATATATATATATATATATATATATATATGTTTGTGATTTTTTCGTGAATAGGTTGAAGTTAACTGGCCAGGGTCTGTTTGTTTTCGTACAGTTAAACGATTTCAAGCATTCCAAATTAATACAAACAATTTTATCTTATAGTAATGATTAAATGCTCTCAGGAAAGTGGTTTCCTCTATTTTAAACAATATATTTGACACATGTATTGAATCATAGCCCTTACTACAATTGTGGTTAAGATTAAACTTGTGAGTCATGGCAATAGAAGCGTACCCTACACTCTACAGTTTTCAGATCCACAGCCGATATTGTTTAGTGTCATACAGAGTAATTTAAACCCACTTCTAGTACAGTAAAAAGGGTTCAAATTTGATAATATGCACTTTTAAATATGGTACCAGGCGGTCTTTCTCACGTGATTAACCTCTGTGTACGATATTTATTATTCATGAGACGAAGAAGAACAGAATATATTCATTTCAAGTTCAACTTTATCTGAGGGGTTTGGTTTGGTTTTATGGCATATTAACACATGTTACTTATTTAATGCTGTTTTTAAATACATGTTAAATACATGATTTGTAAACACATTTTATAGATACACACAGTTATATAATCAAAAAGTTCTATTTTCAACAATTCAGTTTAGTAATAATCTGTTTTTGCTCACAATGTAAATGTCAAACAGTTCTATTTGACCGATATATATCCCTATCATGTTCTACCACTCCGAGCAGAGTGGACTTGGGTGTGAATGTAATGAAGGAGTAATTTGTATTCCTCAAAGCTCGAGTATTGCTGTAGCCTCACCATCAGATTGTTTAGAGTCATACCAAGCACACGCGTCGGGGGATAGTCTTACATTAGTGCAGAGATGCAGCCGACTGGGAAGCTGAAGGGAAGAAAAGACAAAAGAAAGTAATATTTTTCATTGTCAATACCCAACTGCTTCTTTTTCACTCGCGCATTTTCTGATTTCATGATGTCCATTTGTTTAAGAACATTCGTAATCCTGATTTTATCAACACCAATATTATCATATTTACCACCCACTCCGCTCCGGCAGGATATGACACAAGGTCAATTTTTAAGCGGAGTTTAACAGAGTTTTTCTTCTCCTTGACTAGTTGCCTCACTAAGACTGAAGACAACAATAACCATTACACCACGGGCACCTCCATAACACAACAGGCACTTCCATAACAACGGCCATATTATCATCATCTTGATTATCGTCGCAGACAACCGTATCTTCATCATCATCATCATCATGGACATTTCTGTCAAAATAATTTTCTTCGTTACGTTATCTTCACACGTCTTAAATTTCACGGTAGAAAAGCTAATCACATAAATTATAAGCATAGTAAGCAACTGATAATTCCCCCCTCTCTCTCTCTCTCTCTTTCAATTCATTCCTTCTTATCCTATCAAGAGACGCATTGTTTTGATGTAGAAGATTATTTCTTGCTTTGGAAGATTTTTTGATTAATATTTTAGATTATATATCGGCCTTCGCTAAGACTTTTCAAAATAGTAAGCATCCTATAAAATAAATTTCATTACTGTATATGTGTACCAAGATTTAATATCACACCCGTGCGTGCAAGAAATATGATATTTTTTAATTGAATATAAATTAATTCATCATCATCATCATCATCATCATGTCACACAGCCAGCACGGATTTCCCGGCCATCTCTCGCCACCCTTCTCTATCGTCCTTCGATTCCCGTAGGTCATCAAGGCTACATCTTGTATCGCTTGGATAGTTTCGGTGATGGGTGGTAGGTGGATGTACAGCTGCTGCTTTGTGGGGTGCTGTCTCCAGGACTTGTTCAATATTTCTCGGAGAATTCTTGTGTAATTGCCGTCAAGTTTTTTTCTCTTTACGTTTATTTAGCGTCCATTTAGTGTATCCATATAGCAGTATCGATACGACCGCTGCTTGGAAAAAAATGAGTTTCATTTTATCGGTCAGGTCTGACTTCTATACCAGCGATAGCCTATCGATGGCTATCCGTGCCTTTGATAGTCACGTGTTGATGTCTCTCGGTTGATGAGACACAGCTTCCTAGGTAGGTTAACTTGTCCACTCGTTTCCGAGAGCAACTGTTTTGTATGGAAGAGACAACCTATAAACCTGATAGGTTCTCGTTGTATAATTTTTCCAGGAAGAGTGGAGGATTTTGATTAACATCTCAGTTATCTACGCTATATCGCAAAAATAGAAGAATAAAAACGCTCAGTGAGTGCTTGGAATCTCAAAACTGACTGAGAATTATTTATTCTTAAGATTATTAAAGGTATCCGGGCCATTGGCCTAATGAGTAGAGTGGTCACCAATAATCCGGGAGACCGTGATTTAACCTCAGGTCGTGTCATACACACACACTCACACACACTCATATACCCCCACACAACCCCTTCTTATATATATATATATATATATATACGCCTCATTCAATAAATGTGTTGATTTTTGTCGAAGCAGTCGAGAGAGGAAGAACTGATTACAGTTGCATTTTTTTAAAAAGAAATCAATAGTAATGGATCTGTTTACGTCCAAGAATGCTGACAGGATTACCTTAGTTACTGACTGCTTCGCCCGGAACTTTTTCTTTACCGTAGAGTGAGTGTATTTCCACACTTTGGACTGTCTTTTTTACTTAGGCTCGTAGAGGTAAACCCATGTTTACCTGATTTTAAAATACTTATTAAGCTAAAACATGTTTATTCGTAAACATCACAAAGTTTTCTAGGAATTTCAGATATTTTGCAAAATGAAGACATCAAACATTTGATGAAAGACCTCTTCTCTAGCATGAAGCACAAAGTGCCACCATTTCAAACAGCCTCAACAATATTTTGTTGAGGTTGAAATAATTTTTGGTATAAACCAATTCCAAACAATGTGGTATTATACTTTTGTAAAGAAATTCTGAAAAGTAGATGTTTTCTTTTTATTCTTTATCATTGAATACCACCCATATACGAATCACTTCGATGCCAATATATACATATACATATATATAAGCGAGTTTTATTAAAGGTGATAGAACAATGTAATTTTTAAAGATTTGTTATTTCTCTTGTGTCGGGATCCAGGTGGTAAAGAAATTGTCCAATATCTTCTACCCAAGCGCTTACGACCATGCTTTTGGTTGTCATCAGGTGTCGTTTACTTTGAGTTGATAGCTTCGATTGAGTGTTATTGTGATTATTAATAGCGTTTTTATTTTAAATTGGTCAGTTGGGACATTTTCAGCCTTTTGTTTTAAAACGTTTATTTGGAAAGTTTTACTAATATAGTTTGTTGTTTAAGTTATTAAAAATGTTCAATATGTTAGTACCTGTGTTAAGTCCTATTTTATTTATATTTATTCTTTTTATTTTCTATACATATTGCTTTAAGGATTTGTTATCTGTTTTTTTATAATATATATGATCATTTAATTATCTGTTAGAATCTTCCTTACATTGAAAGATGTAAGTTGGTCAGTGCTACCGTTGTGTTTTATAATCAAATGTTTGATTCCGCTATTTTCAGAAAGGTAATAAGTGAGATTGTGTTTTAGTTGTGTCAGCAATATAGATATGTTTTTGGAGACTCGAAATGGACATATAAATTCATAAACTACATTGGTTTTGTTTAGGGGTATTTTAGCAGAGTTGGTGTTATGATGACTGCCACATCTTGACACATTATAGCCGTCTCTACCATTCAAAAATCCTCTTTACGTTGTTCGATTATAGTCATGTATGTTTGTAGATCACTAATGTTATTGTCTGGGTCAGCTTTTCTACAATCAAGTGACCAGTATTGCAAGATAACTGGTGACACTATATATTGAATGTTTTATTCCAGAATGCTTAATTCCAGAGTACCTTCTGTAAGATTTTTCTCTCCAAAGGATACCCACAAGTCAGCAGAATTTTTACTGATAAAACTCGATACCAAGCAACAGAATTCTCTTTTCAAAGTGATAACAGCGTTTGCTGAAGTCTTTTATTAAAACTGTTATTTTTAGCTTGGGGAAAGTCCAAAAAAAAAAAAAATGCCGGACATATATTTGAAAATCGGGCTGTGATTCCTGATATTGCAACAAGATGGTATATACATAATCACTGAAGTGTTATACAGTTGCTCATTTATCAATATATAAAGAGAGCAACAGAAATACGCCTCATATTTTAATGATATTGATTGACTTAATGTATGAATATTTAATTAATATTCATACATATTTTAATGATATTGATTCACTTAATTGATGCAAGCGAACATAGGCAGTTGGTAATGGTATTCCCATCTAAAAAATATAGTATAATAATTTTATTTCAGATAAGATCAGTTACGATCTTGACTTGAATTGGTACACACTGTGCATTTGCTGATAAGTCGCAATGGGGCCTTTCCGGAGAGAATTTTCAGCACGTAACTTTATTGATTTTCTCCGTGGAACAGCATCATTACCGTGTAACATGAAATGAGCACGAAAAGATTTGTGCGTGGCGATTTCAGATTCACCATTTTTAAAATGTTTCAAAAGCAAATATAGGGTGTATCTCGGTCCACACCATCATCGTAAGAGCTCATCTTTTAAAAAAAAGAGAAGTTAAAACATTAGCTAAAATAGGTTTTGATTACTACTTACCTAAGTTCACGTGCATCACATAAATGACAGTTGAAAATAAAAGTATTTGTTCCACCACCTGTACTACATTATATGATTGGATATTATTATTGACAAAGGAAAATATTGTAGAATTTCTGCTTTATGCTATTCTATTTCATTTCTGTCTGAATCTATTTAAAAAAGACAAATTCGTTGTATCTTATAAGACTGTATTGTGCAGGCAGTTAAGCCTGTAGAATACACCGACTGCATCTTTGCAGAGAAGCTATAGTCCTCCAACGAGTGCCATGGATTTGACATTAAATTATCTCATCCTATTTACCCAACCCCTCCGCTCGGGCAGGATATGGCACAAGGTCAGTTTTTAAGCGAAGTTTAACAGGTTTGAATTCAGAGTTTTCCTTCTCCTAGACTAATTGCCTCACCAAGGCTGAAGAACCCAGTCTGCCCAACTATTTACCTGGAAGGAGAATAACTGGATTCATACCTTTCCCCAAGTGTAATAGTGCTATGTGAAATGCAATCAGTCTCGTCCAGGATTTCAACTCGTGTCGCCGTGTCCATTTTCTACGACGATAACCATTACACCACGGGCACATTTAATTATCTCATAGTGGGTAATAATGCTGGAACTTTGGGGAATGTGGTGCCTTCAGTGCCGTCGCCCTCTAGCTCACTCTGACCTGGTGTGGTAGTAACTGATAGGTTTCTATCTATAGGTCAAATAGGACTAAACAGTAATTACGCTAAAATAAATTGTGGAAATCATCTATTGTTTTTTGTTGTAGTTTTTTTTTTTATTTAACCCTGTGCAAACAAAATTGTGTACTCATGCTGAACTGAATTGTTTAAAATAGAATTGTTTCATCATTTAACAGTGCATAAACAAATGACTGATGTTTAGTTGAATTTCTAATGATACATAATAAGAGTTGAAACCATTTAACTTTGTTGACATGCTAAACTTAATTGTTTAAAATAGAAATATTTTATTGTTTAACTGAATATAAACAAAAATATTACTTAAGATAAACTAAATCGTTTGAAACAGAACTGTTTTTATATTCAAATGTGTTTAAATAAAAAAAAAACTGTATTCGACCAATGACTAATAGTGTGTAAAGAAAACAACTGAACTTATACTAAACTGAATTATTTGAAATAAAATGAAACCATTTAACTATGTGAAGAAAACGTGTTCAGGCTTGTTAAAAAAATATATCTTCAAAATGTGTTTAGAAATCAGATATTTAAGATATTAAAAAAAAAGAATGTGGCATTAAATGACCTACAACGGTTAATATGCCATAAAATCAAACCAAACCAAACCTAACCAAATTTAGACGACATAAGTGAAGCAAATAAAGAACATGTATCTATGACAAATTTACTCTACTTAATAAAATTAACTTCTTCAGTTCAACTAAAACAATCGTTATAAGAATTTCATTATTTTCCATTATATTCAAAAGTTTTTCTGTCTGTTAAGGTAGGATAATAATTAAAAACGGAATTTTGAAACTATACATATATATATATATATATATATATATATATATATATATATATATATATATATATATATATATAGTGCGAACACAGAGTCAGCGCTGTTGGCAACTGTCAGTTTCGTCAGAACAAGATGGCTTCAAGAGTGCATATACGAGCGACTGAGAGTTGCCATGAAACATTGTGTCTGTTTCTACCGCATCCTACCTTAAATACATTCACTCTATCAATAATATTAAACATTCTGTATTCATACATTTATAAACCTATATAATCCGTATATATATATATATATATATATATATATATATATATATATATATATATATATATATATTAAAAGTAAGTTTGGCGACTATAGTTGAGGGTGATCCGAAGGCTCCCTTTTCGATAGCTACTACACCAAGGTGTAGGGGCAGGCGAAACTCCTTTCTCTGGATTACTCCACTGCACCCTTGATTCTAACCTTATAATGCTGTGTGTTAAGCAAAGAGGAATCAATGAATATTTTTGGAGTCTTTGGTATGACTAGACCTGGGATTGAACCCAGGTCTCCCGGACCATTGGCAAACACTCTAACAATAATGCCAATATATATAATGTCTTTATCTAATTAATTAACGCAAATGCATGTAGGTATAGAAAAGTCTGATTAGAAAATTACGGTAATCAATAAAGATATGGAACATAAGGGATGCTATTTAAGGAAGATCCTTAAGATATTTCTGTTTGTTTTTAGGTGTTTATGTTTTATTTTCTTAATTTCTCATTTCGTTTTTAATTTGTTCATATGCATGTCTGAAGACAGTATGTATTTCAGAAGCAAAGAACCTCTAAAAACTATAGAAACTGCCAGTTAACAAGCAACGTTGATTTTCTGTATACGCAACACTAACTCAGATATATGTGCTCTATCCTCGATATTGGCTACTCTATTCATGTATATAGCAAAGTACATAATCAAATTATATATATATATATATATATATATATATATATATATATATATATATGTATATAATAGTATGTGTGTGTATCCGTGTGTATGTGAGTTTACAGGATGCAGGAGTAAAATATGGAATGATTTTTAAAACCTTATTTGTTTTAGTCTGATTGGTTTAATTTTTCAAAAAAAAACGTGATAAGTCAGATTTTTCATGATAAGCTCTATAATTCAAGCATTTTTTCATTGAAATCCAGCCCAATATGAGTGAGCAAAAAAAAGAAAACGATAAAGAATATCACATTTCTTAACGACGAAACTAGGCCACATTTTATTTTTCTGTAGTTTACAAAGCAAAGAAAATCATTTTTAATGAAAAAGAGCTTTTTAAGGAAAAGAGACGAGGAAGAAAAAAAAAAGTAAAGGATTTTACAGTAATTTACAAGGACCTCACAACGTCTATAAGAAAGCACAGTAGGGAATTTAGAATCCCCAAGAAAACTGTGCGGACGACAATTAAGCAAGATTTAAGCCCAGACCGTATCCCACTTCATGGCGCTAAATGAAGCGTTTTAGGAAACCAAACAAATGCAGCTTCTCTTGCAAATACAAGTTCTCGTCAGACTACTATTGGAGAAAAATGGAATAAAACGCCCAAATAATCTATTTTGAAGGCATGCTAATCGTTTCGAATAATTATTATTTCAACCTGTGAAAAAAGTGGTGGCCTTATTGAGTAAATTTAATGTTTTGTGTGTATCTTCTTACATTGCTTTTTTTTTAAAATTTTGTTTTAATTAAAATCAATCTTGTTTTATAATAGAGTCGTTAATTATCATACAAAAATATTCCTAATTTTGCTTCTGCACCCTGTACTATTTCTAAGTTATACTGACGATTCCAGCGATGGTGAGAGTATAATGTGTAGTTGTTTGCCTATGCCAGTGATTTAGAGTGTGTGTGTGGAGAGACAAAATGAAACTTTGAATGAATAAGTAAAGGCACTACTCTTTACTCAGGATTGCTCCACTCTACCCTTGATCCTGACCTTATAATGCTGAGTGTTAAGCAAGGAGGCATCAAGTACCATTTTTGAGTCTTTGGTATGATTCGACCAGGGATTGAACCCCAGTCTCCCGGACCCTTGGCGAAGTTTTTAACCATTATGTTTAAGTTTTGGGGAATGTGGAGTATCCCTTCATTTCGATCGCTTCCAGTGGCTCTCTGGCCCGGAGTGTAAACACCTGATAGGGCCATTTCTATGTGCCAAATAGAAATAAACTTTAATTAGAACTGTTTGATATTGAACCTGTAATAGGCTAAACTGAATTGTTCAAAATAGAGCAGATTTGACATTTAACTGTGTGTAAACAAAAATTATTCTAATACTAAACTGAATTGTTCGAATTAGAACTTTGACTGAATTGAATAGCTTGAAATGGAAAGGTCTTTGACAATTAACGTGTGTACTTATGCTAACCTGAATTATTTTAAATAGAATTGTTTATTTGTATAAAAATGCATTCGGCATTAAATCACCTACAAAGGTTGATATACCATAAATCCCAAACTACCAACAAATAACTTACTACAATGCCAGGTCAGAGAAGACCTGAAAGTATGATACGTTACTCAACATATCCCAGATTTCCAGAAATGGAGCCTAACCATGAGATGCAGTTTAGTGCCATATCCAGAAAAATCATTTTTAGTTGCCTTTAATCGTCTGTCGAGGATAAAATTTGCGTATGTCTAGCTGATTGGGCTATATACTTTTTGGGATCCATTTTGAAGTATTACTTTGGCTAATCATTGCATACTTATTCAGTAGTTATATCTTTATTCAAATTCCCATAACTCCGCGAAGGCTTTGATCTGTAGTTTGATAGGATATTAAACAGTATGTAAGGGAAGTTGTATAACTGAGGCAATATATGTATAAAGGGATAAAACATTATAAAGAATTATATAAAGTATGATTAAACAAATGAATTTTGCCCAATATCTGTACTATAAGAAAATATCTCTTTTTATGACATAACATGCAGAAATTATTTGTTTACTGCATGCGAGCGTATTGACTGTTATCTATGAATCGATAGTCTGAGTATACATAAGATAGTTGATGAATCTTACCCATGGCAAAAATTATGGAATTCACACACTTATATCATATTTACTTACATTTTCTTCCTTTTTTCTCAGATGTGTAGAAAGTATTAACAAAAGCCATGAAATATGTTTCTTTAATAAGTGAGTATTATGACTTCCTAAAATATTTCCAAAATAAATTAATTTGTCAAAATAAAATTCATATATATATATATATATATATATATAAACAATCGTATATAAAATCAGGAAAGATATAATATCGTGTCATCAAAATGATCTTTACAGTTGTATGTCCAAAGAGACGGAGTCCTGCGATTCTTCCTTCAGCTATGGAAAAATAGTGGATTAGACTGAATTCTTTAAACTGGTATGGGAACCGGTCTAAACCAAGGAAAACTCTGAATTTTAGCCTTTTAAACATTGCTAAAAAATTGGCTTAGAGTAAGATCCTGCACGTGTGGTGGGGCTGGGCAAGCACAACGCATGCACGCACGCATATATATATATATATATATATATATATATATATATATAAAGATGGCCGCCTTAGTAGTGGGTGACCTGAAGGCTCCTTTTTCAATAGCTACCACACTAAGATGTAGGGGAAAGGGCTACTCCATTCCTCAGATTGCTCTACTACACCCTTGATCCTTAATGCGTAGGGTTAAACCTGGCGGCATCAAGTATCATTTTTTGACTCTTTCGTATGAATCGATCTGGGATTGAACCTCGGTCTCCTGGGGCATTGGCGAACACTCTACTCATTAGGCCAACGGCCCAGCTAATGGCTTTTTTATATATGTATGATGTTGTGCTGCCAGCATGGATCACCCTGACTCTCTCTTGCCACTTGTCACTATCGTCCATTGCTGCCTGGAGGCCTTTAATGCCACATCCTGTATTAACCCTGAGCTGTTTATAGGTTCTAGTTGGTCGTCCTGCCTTTGCTCGTCCATGAGATGGGGTCCACAAGAGTATGTCACTTATGAGTTCATCCTTACTTCTGGTTATATCTGGTTCGTTTAACTTGGACAGTTTTCGAGATGGGTAGTAGGTGACTGAATAGCTGCTGTTTTGTAGGGTGTTGCCTCTGCGACTTTTTCAATATTGCTCGCCGCATTCTTGTGTAATTGGCGTCAATCTTTTTCTCCATACTTTTAGTGTATCCATATATCAGTATTGACACGACCGCTGCTTGGATAAAACTGCGTTTTAGTTTATCGGTCAAGTCTGACTTCCATATGACCAATAGGCTTGCAATAGCTGTCCATGTTTTTGCTCGTCGCCGGTTGACGTCTTTCTATGTTGAGGAAACACTGCTTCCTTGGTACGTAAACTTGTCCGCTAATTTCAGAGAGCTACAATTTTATGTGGAGATGTCGCTTCTTTGATTAAAGCTCATGTATTATGTCTTGAGTGCATTGACATGGAGGCCAATGCCAACAGCTGCTCTTTCCAGACTATGCAGCAGGGTTTCGTCATGGGTGTGTGTATTTGCAAGAAGCGCTATGTCATTGGCGTAGTCGGTCTCCGTAATTGTTTGTGCTTCTTTCCTTTGCCAATTAGAAACCATTATCTTTTATCATATCTATAGATGTTCTAAGCACGTAGTCTCGGCAGATGATAAACAGGTATGAGTCTAATAAGTCTCCTTGAAAGACACATGTTACAATGTCAAAGTAGTATATGTCTCGATTAGGGGAGCGGATATTTACTTTAGTATTTTTATATAGCATCATTATAGCAGCGACGGTTTCTTTGGGTTGGCGAGTAGTATTCGCGCCATCTCTCCTTTGGCCTTGGAGAAGTCGTCAAATAATATAGTTGGTTCAATGTTTTTTGCATGTACACCTTCTAGGATTCGATGGGTAGTCAAAAATTATAATCTAGTGGTTCGATTTCTCTGAAAGCCTTATGGGTTCTTCCTCAGTATCTTCTCACTTTTAAGTTCTATGCAGTTGCGTAGTAGTTCATTGTAGATCTTTGCCGTTACGGATGTAAGGGTTATAACTTAGTAGTTATTGGCTATTCCGAGGTAATCTTTCTTAAGGAAAGGGAAGATGCACCCTTTGTCCATCTGTCTATTGTGCATTGTGTTATATATATATATATATATATATATATATATATATATATATATCATATAAAAGAAAACTCAACAGATATTATGAGATTTACTATAGGATTCCGACTCACTTATTGTTACGCAACTAAATATTTGACCTATCTGATGAGGGTTGAGAACGTTCTTTCTTGTAGATATTAGAATCGGTTAAGCAGAAACAACAACTCTAGCATTTACTGAAGAATAACACTGTTGAACAATAGATGGAATTTGGTTAGCAAACCTATCACTTATATTACCTTGCCAAGAAAAGCATATATACACAGGTCATATTTGAGAGTCTAAATGAAAATTCATTGAAAATGCATATTTAGGTACAAGCCGCAGATTGGACTAGGTTTAATGGAAAACATTTGCTACCAGAAGTTCTCGTAATGAATGAAATCGCTTTATCAAGCTTATATTTAGACCTAATCATTAAATCCACTAGTTTAATTAATTGATCAAATTATTTTTTGTTAAGCAGTTTGGAAGAAATGCCAATTGGTATTCAAATCTGCAAAAGTAGGTTTTCTGTATACTGACGACAGGAGACAGCAAGTAGTCCCATAAGCAAGGACATATAAAATGGTAAACAAGGATTAGTTTCCGTTTCTTGTTTAAACTTAAGGACTGGATGGATATTGTTGAGGGGAGTGAAGAATAAATCAACTTTTTTCTCATTACTGAGAAAACAAGTCATCAATATAATGAAAATAAACTTCTGTATATATATATATATATATATATATATATATATATATATATATCATAATGTCGTGCCGCCTGCACGGATATCCCTGACCCTCTATCGCTGATTCTCCCTATCGTTCATCGCCTCTGGCAGATCTTCAGGGGTGCATCCCGTATCCTCACAGAGCTACTGTGTGTATGTTCAAGCTGGTCGTCCTGCTTTGCTCGGCCATATGAGGGGGTCCATAGGAGTACATCACTTATGAGTTCGTCCCTGCTTATCCAGCAGTGTCCTGCATGTCTGGTTCGTCTAACTTGTTTAGGTTTCGTGATGGGAGGTAAGTGGCCGTATAGTTGTTGCCTTGTGGGGTGTTGCCACCAGGATTTGTTCAATATCGCTCGCAACATTCTTGTGTAATTGCTTCTTCTCCAGCCGTTTTGTTGGCGTCCAAGTAGTGCATCAATACAGCAGTATCGACATGACCGCTGCTTGAAAGAAACTTCGTTTCATTTTATCGGTCAGGTCTGACTTCCATATGATCGATAGCTTATCGATAGCTGTCCATGCCTTCGATAGCCAAATGTCGATGTCTTTTTCGGTTGATGAAACACTGCTTCCTAGGTAGGTGAATTTTTCAACCAGTTTCATAGAGGTCCCCTCTAGTGTGGAAACGTCGCCTGTTTTATTAAAGCACATATATTCTGCTTTGTATGCATTGACATGGAGGCCAATGCCTGAGGAGGCTCGTTCCAAACTATGTTGTCGTGTTTCGGCTTGGTCACGTGTATTTGTCAGAATCGCTATGTCATCGTAATTGTTTTTGCGGGGTACCTTCTGCTTCATTTCTTTGTCAGCTCGAAGCAGTTTTCTTTGATTTTATCAATCCATGTTCTAAGCACGTAGTCTACACAGATGATAAAGAGGTATGGGGCTAATGTGTCCCCTTGTTGTACTCCTGCTACCATGTCGAAGTTTTCTGTGTCTCCATCCGGTGAACGTACTTTCACATTGGTGTTTCTATGGAGAATCGTTGTTGCTGCTACGGTCTCTTTTAATAGGCTGTATGCTAGTAGGATTTGTTCAATCTTCCCTCTGTGAATGGAATCGAAGGCCTTGGTAAAGTCGACAAATAGTAATGTCGGCTGTAGGTTTTTTGCACGTACGCCTTCAAGGATTCTTGGGATGGTCAATATTTGTGAGGTCGTGGATCTATTTCTTCGGAAGCCATTTTTGTTTTTTCTAAGGATGTTGTCAATTTTATGTTCTATGCGGTTTCGTCGTTGGGCATTTTAAATTTTAGCTGCTATGGATGTAAGAGTTATACCATAGTAGTTCTTGGTTAATCCGAGGTCACTCTTTTTAGGGAAGGGGAGGATGTATCACTTCACCCATCTGTCTATCGGATTTGAGAGAGAGAGAGAAAGAGAGAGAGAGAGAGAGAGAGAGAGAGAGAGAGAGAGAGAGAGAATAATCCAAAAATCTAATTCCCATGACCTTCATTTCCAACAAGATTTCCAATTCAAATGCAGACTGACAGTAATTTGATGAAACAGTTCCTAATTAATTGATAGACCAAAGATGTCCAATTAATTGGCTAGGACATTCTCATGACTAAACCCCACTAGATTTTATTCTTTTGGGGAATACTCTGGGACAAAGTTTATTGTCGAAAACCAAGAAGTATTGTTGATTTGAAAAATACATCAGAGATGCATTACAATAAATAAATGAACAAAAAGACTTCTGCAAAAATATTTGTCGCTGTACGTGGGGTAGACTTCAGATCCGTGTATATAATGATGGAGAGCAGCTTGAACACCCGTGTTTATGAAATTTTAGTGATTTTGTATAATTATACAAAATGAAATCTAATGGTCAATGTAATAACTGTTTTAGTAAATACAAATGTATATGCAATCTCGAAATAAATGTTATCATATTTACCCAACCCCTCCGTTCGGGCAGGATATGAATCAAGGTCAATTTTTTAAGCGGAGTTTAACAGGTTTGAATTCAGAGTTTTCCTTCTCGTAGACTAGTTGCCTCACCAAGGCTGAAGAACCTAGTCTGCCCTACTATTTACCCATAGCTGGAGGAAGAATAATTGGATTCATACCTTTCCCAAGGGTATTAGTGCTATGTGAAGTGCAATCAGTCCAGGATATGAACTCGTGTCGCCGTGTCCAATTCCTATGACGATAACCATTACACCACAGGCACCTCCTAATGTTATCATTTGCTGTCCAACTACTTTTGGACTACCCTGAATATATATATATATATATATATATATATATGTGTGTGTGTGTGTGTGTGTGTGTGTGTGTGTGTGTTTACTAAACGCCTGCACACAAGCAGAATGCTATAAAAAATCATTTTATGAGCAGATTCAGAGTTTTCCTTTTCTTAGACGGGTTTACATATAAAAATTTAAGAGCCAGGTCGTCCCTAATATTTACCATATCTGGAAGGGAGATACATTGGTTCATACTCCAAAGAGTATTAATGCCATGAGGAATGCAAACAGCCTCTTACAGGTTTCAACTTTGTTGTCAGTGTCTAATTTCTATAATGATAACTATTAGAGACAAATTAAAAATACTTTGTGGCAGAAACAAAAATTAGCCACGAATGAAATTTAATGTTCACTTGAATCCCAACCGTTAAATGGCCTTGTATCTGTTTCGGCAGTGTAGGCTGTTGTAAACTGTGTCACACACACACACACACACACAAGCATACACACACACAAGCATACACACACACACACACACACACACACACATATATATATATATATATATATATATATATATATATATGTGTGTGTGTGTCTGTGTGTGTAAGAAAAACATAATATTTATGACACAAGCGTGTGTGCATATCTACAAATCTACATCTGTGCATGAATATGCAGATATAAACATAAATATACACAAACACATATAAGTGGATTGCAATATAACGAAAGGTGAACACACACACACACACACACACATATATATATATATATATATATATTGTCTGTGTGGGTAAGTGGGCGGTTGAAATTGAGCAGTAAAAAACGGTAGATATTGTGTCTAATGATGTATAATTTTGTTGTACGCAAAATGAAATATCCAGACATTTATACAATATACGAAGAATTATCGCCACATGTAAGTAAAAAAAAACATAATATGAACCTTGGGGTATTATTAAGTCCTATTGTTGTTGTTGTATTCTTTTTCTGTAGCCATTTTGTTGAAGATATCTTTTTTGTTTGTGTGTTTTCATTTTTTACGTTCGATTTCATCTTCTCGAATTCTATGCTTTCATTTATGATCTCAACGAATGAGAACCGTCCTTCCTGGCAAAAATATTCCGTGACTTGAATACAATGATTTTCAAAATATTTTCACCTATTTTTGACCACGGACTCCGGATCCAGTGACCTAGTCATGCGATCACCATGCTGTGATTTTCATGTTTATCAATGATATTCGTGCTGAGGTGAACATGTTTAATATTTGCAATTGTCAGTACCATGTTGCAATTATGCAGGTGTTAAATGTTATCATGCACAGAGCAGTTCTTATGTAATACGTTGTAATTCAAGCCATTGTAAATGATTGCATTTTAGCTTTTTCTAGATGCCTTCTTTTTGAGCAATAGTTTTTTAAAAAGAAGAAAATATCAAGCATGTATTAGATCAATAAGCTCTGTTACATTTAATCTTAGAATTTGAAAATCTTCACAGATTAAACTGCGATAAATTGCCACAGTAATTCAGGATTCTGACTGGGAATTTTCTTTTTTAAATTTTTTTCTAATGCTAGATGTTGTCATTTGGTTCATTTTAAAATTACTGCGAAATTAAATCATTGTACACGATAATGGGATAAGAAAAAGTTATCGAAGAAGCCAGCACCCATTAGAAAGAAGTGTTTACCACGTTCACTGTCTCTGCCAGTAGGATAGATTTTAAAATATATGCTTGATCTAGTACCTCAAACTGGCATTTCCAAGAACATCATTGCAGTGTTTGCTGGATGCTAGGGGAAAAAAACATCTGAATATGAGAACAGGTAAAAAAATCATACATAATAATAGTAATTTTAGTCAAGAACATTAACATGGCTTAACGGTGATAGACGTTGGTTTTCTAAGCTTCTAAGGAGACAATCATCTTGTGGTTGCAGGTTCAATCCCAAGTCGACTCAAAAATGGAACTTGATGCTGCCTTGCTTAACACTCAGCATTATAAAGTACAGATCAAGGGTAAAGTGGAGCAATCCAAGGAAAGGAATAGCAACTCTCCTCTACATCTTGGTGTTGTAGCAATTGAAAAGGGAGCCTTAGGGTCACCTTCGACTAAGGTCGCCAACTTTACTTTTACTTATTCTTTATTTCTTTACCTGGTTTGATTGATTGATTGACTGATTGATCAATTGATCAATTTTAACAGCATATTAATCGATCTGACAATATTTTATGTTTTGAGGTGAAGAAAATACGTACATTGTATGTTCCTATTTCAATCTTGTTGTAAGTAATTCTGAAGAAATATTTGCACACGGCCAAAACGAATACAAATAATTATAAAATTTCTATTTGACCCATCCGTGAGATCATGAAATGTTCGACCACTTCGGGTCAAGACGGACGTGGGAATGATTGCCATTAGGGAGTACTCCACACTCACCAAAGCTCCAGAATAAGTGCCTCATCATAGAATTCCGTTTTCGTGTCATACACTAGACACACTTTTTTGAAGGGAGTTTATTCCCCCTACGGGAGATACTGTTAGCATAATATTAGACTGGCCAAAAGGATTTTGAACTAGTTTGATTAAATCGCTCTATTAATGTAGTATCAGAGTATCTTATGATGTTTATTCTCGAGATATACCCATGTGTATAATATATTCTTATATGTGACATTAATTTGCTTGTATATAAATAGACCATCGACGTATCCTTATTTTTCAACTCTAGGTAATGCATTGTATCTACGTTAAATAATCGCATATATGCAGTCAATTTATATTTTACATTTTTCCGTTGGGAACGTCTTTTGTTGTAGTGACTAATAAGCAGGACTGCGACGTCGCTGTGAGTAATTTCGATCTCTAGTCACATTATAACCTTCACTTTCGGACGAATGGCTTTGGGAAAGGAAGGAACTCTCTTAAACTCTTAGGTATGTGTTAAATACCACAACTACTGTTCTCTTCAGGGATGACTTTGGTTTAAAATAAGCCATGAAAATTGATATGACATAAAATATAGAACCCAAAGCAAATCTCTTAAAGTAAAGGTTATCTCTTCGATGATGTCCTTTCATAAAACTGTAAGTATATTGTAATGTAGTGGAGAGTCCCCACTACTAATTGACCTGGTACCAGGCTCTGTAGAGAATCCCTCTCACTCATGGTGAACATGGTGTCATGCTGTGTGCCTAAGTGGAAGATTACGGGAACTCTCGATGTTGGTATGAGAAACGGTTGCACACAAGCGTTATGGAGATTTATACATGGGCATCCACTTAGTCAGCGGTGGAGGGTAGTTAACGCAACAGTACCTCCCGGATTTTGTTAGGATTATGTAATTCCTTCATCGATTTAAAACTATCACGTCACGTCTTCCTCTTTTTGATTCGTTGGTTGGTTGGCTTTTATGGCATATCAACCTTTGTAGGTTATTTAACGCCAGATCCATTTTTATGTAAATAATCAGTACTATTTCAAACAATTCAGTTTAGCATGAGTACGCAGTTTGTCAAAAACATTTTTATTTCAAACTATTCAGTTTATTCAAGCAGTTATATATAACAATTCAGTTTAGTGTATGTACAGTTTCAATGTCAAAACAGTTCAATTTCAAATAATTCAGTTTAGCATAGGCACGCAGTTTAAATATAAGTATGGTTTAATTGTCAAAAACATTTTTATTTCAAGCAATTCAGTTTAGCATAAGTATGCCGTTAGTTGTATTTAACCCATAGACAGGGTCCTATCAGGTGCTACCACGACGGGCCAGAATGAACCTGGGAGCGATGGTAATAAAAGGGCACTTCGGATTTCCTAAAGCTCCAGCATCAGTGGAACCTCAACATTAGATTGTTTAGTGTCATATCTAGGACAGTCGTAGGGGTGGGGGTCTTACCTCTCTGCAGAGAAGCAGTCGGTGTATTCTACAGCCCCAGCCGACTGGGCAATCCTCTTTTTGAGACTGGTCCACACCGATATGGAAACGTAGTTATAAAGCGTGTAGCATTACATATGTGACCAAATGGCTGTTTTGTTTTTTAACGTGAAGTTGTTTCCATCTCTTATCCCCTGTTTCCGGCAACTTTCTTTGAGACACAGATATACGATAATATTTTTTGCAACTGAAAAAGAAGCCTTGTTATGTTGGCCTTTTATAAAACGATGTACGGGGTGTCGAAATAGATTAATAAACCACTTGTATAGAAAGGGAAAGAGAGAGAAAGACAAAGGGAGGAGGTGTATTAATTGATAGAAAGTTAGTGTTAAGAAAAAGAGTAAACGATAAGTGAAGTCAGTGAATGAGAAAAACTGCTGGTAACGACATTGTTAAGGAAATATTATAGTGACAGGTAAAGAACGAATGAGACAATGATGGTCGCCAAACTTACACAAAGGGAATTAAAACAAGGAAAGAAACAAAGAAAGAAAGGAAAATGACAAGAAGGAATAGAAAATTTTCTGGCGGAAATTGATCCTTATGGGTAAAACCCAATATTTGCATAAAAGTTAATTTTATTGTTAAAATCCTGTTGCCATTGGTAAGAAGAAATATTGGAGGAAATTCTAATATAAAATGTTTTAGGGTAAATTATATTGAACCGGAATTATTTGTAAAAATCAATAGTGCAAGAAATTGTCTAAATGCAATACCAAAAAGATAAAGTATCTGTTCGATAAATTTAAAGCAAAAATGTATGAACCAATTAAAACAAACATTATGAAAAATCTGCTACGTAAAGGATTTATTTTTAAGAATTTTCTATTAGACATTTTAGAAAAAAAAAAGGTTACCTTCATGTAAGTATACATCGGACTTAATTTGATGATTAATTTTACACATATAATCCTGTTTATAATGAGATTAAACATATTTGGAAAAATGATTCTTTTTTTAATCATTTCAGAAAGATTTGGAAACATTAAAAAAGAAATAAAAAACATCAGGTGACAATTTTTTTCAAAAACATTCACCAACTAAGCATACACGTTTTTTTTTTATTATTAAACTGTTCCAAAATATGACATAGGAATTAATTTATTTCTGATCAAATAAAACTTTGTTTTTTTAACTGTATCATCATCATCATCATCATCATCATCATCGTCATCATCAAGGCGTATTTACGAGACATCTTAATAAGCCAGTCATCTATATTACATACAATGTCTCTCCTGTGTTGATAAATGTAGATCTTTGATGGTCGGCTATGGTGTGCCCATGTGTCCATCAGGGAACGTTTCTTCTTATTTCACTAGCAGTGTCTTGAATGTCTTGTTCGTCTTACTTCAAGGATTTGTACGCTGAGTGGTCAGTGACCGTACAGCAGCTTTATTCTCAGGTTTTATTTCCAGGATTTTTACCAAACGGCATGCGGCATCTTTGTGTAGATCTCATCTAGCTTTGTTTTGAAACGCTCACATATCCATAAAAGAAGAAATGATTGACAGACAACTTTACAAAAGCATAAGTAATTCAAACAGAAAATTTGACAAAAGAAAGATTGTTACTATCCGTAACACATCGGTCTTACGTAGAACAATTAAAGAATCACTTTGAAAAAGGCGTCGACAAACCAAGCTACTGCTGGAGTCCGTCTCTCAAAGAAGTCAACTACTAATGCCCTTAACTCTAACAGCACCGTGCCTCTATTTATACTCTCTGGAAGATTGTCATTTCCGTTAACTAGCGATCGGTGTTAAAACGTTAGCGTCTCAGTTGATTCATTCGTGACACTTTCTTTTACAGGCATTTTCTTGAAGTCCATATATAGCAACCAAAAATTAGTTCTGATACAGCTACAACTAGTAAAAATTATTGTTTTATTCTGTTAGAGTTATCATCAAAACTGTCTATTTTTGAGTAAATTCCAAATGATAATGACTTACAGGATTTTGAAAATTTCTATCTCCGATTATCTCTTGGTCGAATTCCTGCTGATCCTAATTACCAAGCCCTCCGCTCGGGCAGGATATGACACAAGGTCAATTTTTAAGCGGAGTTTAACAGGTTTGAATTCAGAGTTTTCCTTCTCCTAGACTAGTTGATTTAAACAAGGCTGAAGAACCTAGTCTGTCCTACTATTTACCCATAGCTGGAGCGAGAATAATTGGATTCATACCTTTCCCAAGGGTATTTGTGCTATATGAAATGCAATCATTTTCATCCAGGATTTGAACTCGAGTCACCGTGTCCATTTCCAACGATGATAACCATTACACCACGGGCACCTCCAATTCGAATTCCTCCTGATAGTAATTTTCAAGTCCCTTTTTAAAATCTATCTTAGCTTTGATCTACAGTTGAGCAAAGTTTATCGATTGAGTTTAGGCAAGTCTGACTGAATTATTCCGTTATAACCTATGCGATGACGATAGGGTTACTCTAATTCACGGCAGTTCATGCTTCGTTTATGAGCTGTATTATATTCCATATAGCAGGTCTAGAGTAAGATTAAATGTTTACCTCATTTAAACCTCCTAATGAAAAGAAATAACGGGTCAAATATTTCGACTTATACTTAAATATAAACTTGTTATCATAGTAAGTCTTATGATAATTCATTCGGTCAAAACGTGCATAGGCACGGGTACCGTCGTCTAAAACCCCGGGAACATATTTGCAAAAATATAACCTTTGCTGGATGTTAGGAAAAAAATTCCTATCATCTTATACTTGGTCTAAGATATTTCTTTGGAAATACTGAAAACGCCATTTATCTATCAAGATCAGTTCTGTATAAAGGTGGAAAATCTGGAAGAGTAAGGCTGGACGATATATTTCTAATCAACAATTGTGTCTTTCCACAGCATTGTCAAAAGCCGAATTAAAATTGTACTCGTCTATTTTAGAAACCGGTGACACAATATATTCTCAGAAATAAATCTTATAAAAGAACTAAAAGGTTAGTCATGTGTTTCATTTTTTTATTGACTTATCTTAACGGCAAATCAACCTGTGTGGATTATCTTACGCCTCGAAGAAAGGGAATCCCTGAGATTTTATATATTTATTTTACATTTTTTGCGTCGTTTCTTAAAATATTTTTGCACGTGGTTATATGGTATCAAGTATTCCGTTCTAATAAAAAATTCTAATTTGAATTATTTTAGCCGTCGTTTAGACCCTAAGAGTCACTATTATTCTTGTTCCAAGAAGATCTGGAAGTGTAATGGTTAAAAGGAATGGTTCGACAGAAATAGAGATTCTAATTTCTTGAAATTACAGTCAAAATTCTTATTCTGAAACGTGTTATTTTTATTTTATGTTAAACTTTTACTGGTTTCATGTCCCTACAATATCTTGTATTTTCATATTATTGATTGGTTTTAACGGTATGACTCATCTTCAATCATTTTGTGTTTACAGTTTAGGGAATTGTTTACATTGTACATCAGCTGTTACATTTTTCTGTAGTTGTTTCTCAAGACATTTTTTTGCCAAGAGTTGAATGAGATTAGAGTCTAAGAGGTGTAGTGGGTAACGTACTAGACTGTGACCTTCGAACTCCAGTAGTGCTATTATGTTCACATTTGAATTCATTAACTATGGAAAAGAATAAATCTATTTATTCCCCTCTCCCATGAACAAGTTACATACTGCATCTGTTCTACCTTAATCGATTTGTTATTTAATAAATCAAGAATGTTTATATGCCATTAAACAAAAATCACACCAATAAACAAGTTCTATGATATCAAGTATTTCTCTCAAGAACAGAAAATGTGCCCATAGTTTTATGTTTTCAAGAAGTCCGATCTAATCCAAATAATAATATTGTATCAAGTTACTATTTGTATTTGATAATCATTATTTGTTGGCACATATTTATATGGTTTCAAGTTGTTTTTGATAGTCGTAAGTACAGAAATAGAGCTTAACGTAATTGTTCTTAATACAAATAATCTGCATTATTATACAGAGCGTTAAATATTCCTATAGTATAGAAATAACTTTCAAACATATCTGTTTGACTCCAAGAGTTGGCTCTAGCATGTATAACCATTCTTGTTCAAAGGACTTGGAAGTAATGACAATTAAGAGTTCTCTTCACTTCCCCGATCTCCAGGACTGTAACCTCACCACTATATGCAGTTTGATATCACATTTTGGATACACTTTTCGAGGGCATCTTACTCTCAGCATTAGATATGGTCAGTGTATTTTAAGTCCCGTCGGATCTGGAAGTAATGCCAATGACTAGTGTTATATACCCATCTACAGCATCAATACGACACAATGAATAAACAGACGCAATGATAAGGACGCAATGATAAACAGACGCAGGAAGACTTCTTAGAAAAATATTTATTTCTCACTTTATTGCAAGGGTTCGAAAAGGTTGTGTGGGGTTTTACTGTGAGAAGGAGCTGGAGACCGAACATAACTGAAATATTTTGACCCCAAAGTTATGGCCGTCAGCGTTGTGTCTTTCTCGTTCTCTAGGGCTGCCCAACTGGAGCCCTGGAGTCCACTCTACTGGGTGCTGGCTTTCCTTACTACAACTTATCAGCAACTTCTCTGGTCCCCAAACTCCATCGGGGTTCCCAAGGGCCCCCTCGGCCGGGTGTTGCTTTCCCTGCCACAACTTGTATCTCTCCTACTCCAACTCTACTGCTTGACTTCTGTCTTGACTGAGCTATATTATAGTTCAACGCCCACTTGATCGCCCACGCGATCTTTGAAATCGAATGTTTAATCGTCATCAAGCGGATATAAGTGTCATGCAGTTCAGAGGTCACTCTCTTCCGGTGCGTCCGTCTATGAGAGTATAATGGGATTTTTTTTTACCTCGTCCCATTTAATCAGCCAATTTCCGCCCACGCGATTTCCTCTCATAACTGCCATTAGAATGTGTCATTTCCTTCCGGTGCATCACCTTGAATGGCATTTTTGGCCGGGTCAAAAGGTCAAAACATAACACTAGTTGTCCTCACTCCCCAGACCTCCAGGACTGTTACCTCACCGTTCGATGTAGTTTAACATTATCCCCAGCATACACCTTTCGAGGCAGTTTTACATCTCGATATTGGATATTGTAATCCTCAATGAGGGTGTGGGTATCTTTTGGGAAGTATTTATATATTAATTTACAATCGATGTTCTAAAAAATGAATTTTAGACATTTTTGTAAACAATATTTTGAAAAATTAAAGGAGTGCCTCCTTTTTTATTAAATGATATATTTCAATATCTTTTGGAAAAATAAAATTTATCCTAACTCATGTGTCAAGCACAAACATAATAATGAAACAGACTACTGGAATGAATGGTTTCTTTGTTTAATGGCATATCAACCTTTGTAGGTTATATAATGACAAAGCCATCCTTTTAGAATAACTGTAGTGTTAGTATGTAACCCATAGCTGGGAGTATTGAGGGATTCATACCTTTCCCAAGAGTATTTGTTTGAATATGAACGAAATAGCGTGACTCGAGTTCGAACTTCCTTACTACGATTTCCTGTCTAGGGGTTTTATAAATACACTACGAGGACAACCCCCGAGGAATTAATGAAATACAGGAATGAACTGAAGGTATTAATAATTATGTAAATGCAGATTCTACAACAAGCTTCCTACAGCAATTAATTTTTCGAATTTTCGGTCCCGTTTCAAAGAGTTTTTAATCTTTAAATTATGAAACTTAATCGTCTTCGTCATATTAACGAATAACATATATTTTGAACGCCTCTCATCAAGTTTTACTAAGGGAGAGTTACGTGTAGCTTTCGTACTGGATGACAAAATCATAGTAAGTGGGTTCTAATTTGATTTGCACTATCACTTTCACTTTTGGGCTAATACTCTTGTGAAAAGTATGAACTGTTTCCTCTTATTCACAAGATACAATAAATTGTACAATTACTAATCTTCTACAAGGATGGCTTTGGCATTAAATTACCCACGAAAGTTTTTAAGTGACTAAACAAAGAGTACAAACCAAAGTAATATTAAATCGGTAATGTCTTTCTAAATAACAAAATGGATGATTCATTAGGAATGAATGAAGACAGTTTAATCATTGATTTTCATCAAAACTAATCTGCATGTTAATATCAAACTGAATTAGTCCCAACAACTCAACGACTTAAATACTGCGATTAGATAATCCTGCTGGGCCTTAATTAAGATCAGGTGTGATGGTAAATGATATTGCGATGGGAACCTTTCTAATTTGGGATTAAACAAAATTAAAATATCGTAATTACACCCTCTGAACATTGTAAAATTATCCTGGATTAAAGACATTTATTAACATGGATTTCCTAAATATAAAACTCTGTTTAATCTTTTTTTTAATCTAAAAAGAAAAGAAAAGCATAAACACAAGGATCTGCTGAAAGATTTATAGAATGAACAAAAATCTCTTATGGAATGTGACCGAATGAGGATTGTTTTAAAGATAGATTCCATTGCTGTTCACTCACTTTTTCCATCGGTGATGCAGGGTTTGTATTCCATTGGTAAAAATGCCCACATTCTATAATTTTCGGTCTTTTCATGTGGAGTAAATTTGCTTTCAATGCCCTTTGATAAAACTGAGTGAACCAACAGTGTCATTATCATCTCCATGAAGGCGTGTCGACAGCACAGATTCATTTCAGTCTCTCTCCCCCCTCTCTCTCTCTCTCTCTCTCTCTCTCTCTCTCTCTCTCTCTCTCTCTCTCTCTACTCTTATTAGGTTCACTAGATGGCTTCCTGTGTTTATTTGGTTAAAATTGGTGTGTCTGAATGTAGTAGTCCATATGAAAATTTCACTGATGGGATTGGTCTTATTACTCCAGTAATGTCCAGAATGTCTTGTTCATCTTATATCAATGAATATTTTGATAGGAAGTAGCTAGTCATATAGCTACTGTTTTCTAAAGGGAAGTTTCCATGATTTTTCGAAACAGCACACAGTATACCACGTGTATTTGCCATATAGAAGTACTAACTGGGTAAGAGCAATGAATAATCTTCATTTTATCTTATCTAAAATATAAGATTTCCATATAGCCGAAAACCTCTCGTCTCTTTAACTCATGTAAAACTTTCAGATCTTCCACTATTTTATGATAAAATCAATTTAATGTTAATTGCGTTTCATATATGTTTAAATAAGGTTTTACTTTGAATACATTAAATTGTCTCTCACTTGAACTAATCTAGATGATTTATTAATAAAGCAAAATTATTCCTCTTCTTAAAAGAAGAGGTTTGTTTTTACTGGAGACTTTTATTTTTCATTTTGAATGGTTTATATACATACAGCAATTTGTGGGCTCTGAATATTTTTGGTTACAGTTTGGTTTCTTTGTTTAATGACATATCAACCTCGTGGGTTATTTAAAGAAAAAGCCATCCTTCTAGAAGAACTGTGGACATACTAAATAACGCTTAGCAAGAGTTATAAGTGTGTTCATACCTCTGTCAAAGTTGTTAGTCCAGTAGTGAATGAAATAAAACGACTAAAGTTTGAATTCTCTTACTTTGGGGCTGCAGTTCAGTACCTTAGCCACTACACCAGGCGGATATATTTTTTGCACATTTTTCTCATACTACCCCTACAAAAAATATTGAATGGGAACATATAGACGATATTGCCAGCTTGTATATGTTGGAGCTGCTGCCAATTTCAACCGTCATTAAGTAGATGATTATTATGATTAAAATATTAGGAAAATTTTGCTGATGAATGAGGCCCCCACAGCGACGAACTAATGAGAAATGGTTTGTCACTAGATCTTGCTAACCATTATATCACTAAAAGTCCCCACGGGGATCATTCTTTAACCCACAAAGTAGATAAGAACTGAACCATCAGCACCCAGCAGATTTAAGAAGCGCAAACTTAATTAAAAGTTTTCTATAAAGTGCATTACAAAAGTCCCAAATATCAGACAGTGTTAGATAATTAAGGTAATTATTAATTAGATTAATAATTTTTCGTTAATTGTATTTTATCATTGTACTTTAATGTATTTTATTATAAGGCTTTGAACTATTCGGTGTCTCTTGGTTCAGGTCTCATAATCTGACGTGGCACTTGCATGCCCGTGCAAAAGTATATACCAATCATCATCTGTCATAATAAACTCCCCGACAGGAAATGGGGCTGCACGAACCGTGAATAAATTGGGTGGATGGCTTGATACTCGGAAGAGATGTTCTGAGAATTTGAGGATTTTAAAAAAGACGGAAGTTGAAGTTCAACCGTCGAAGCAAACGGTCGATTTTTTTTCAGATCTAATCAGACCAGATCAGTTTGGGTCTCGACCGAAAGAGTAGAGTTAAGATCTTAGAGAGAACAATATGCGCTGTCCGTGATGTGATATCACTATTGTATAGTTAGCATAGGACTTTATGAATTGTGTTTCTCTCGTCGAGTCACCAAGGACTGAAGGCAAGAAGAAATAAACCCGTCCCTATCAGAAACAATAGAGTCTGCACGTATTATTATTTTACTCGTTGAGAGTTTTTCACATAAGCGTTTGCTGATGGTCTTTTACTGAAGTTTGAATGACAGCAAGTCTCTTCAAGAATCCAGAACTCTTCTCAGTATTCTGGCCGATATCAATAGCGTAGTAGTTTGAATGATCTCCACTCGTCCTCTTATTTCCAAACCTACCCTTCCTTTTAATAATCCTTCGGTGACTGTACCAAGAGCATACAATATAACTGGTATAAATGTCACTTTCATGTTCCGCATTTTTTTCAATTCATTCACAAGGATCAGGTTGTTATCCCTATTTTCACTTTCTTTCAATTTTACTCTGTCGTCAGCCGGAACAGCAAAGTTCACAATTTTGCTAGTTTTCTTTTGTTGTCGATTATTAAAAGATCTGGTCGTCAGGCTGAGATTAGGTGATGGACTCGTATGTTAAAATCCAATAGGAGTTTATGTGTCCCATTCTCTCGGACATCTTCTGGGTTATGCATGTACCATTTGTTCGTATGGTCAAATTAAAATTTCTTGCACAGTTCCCAGTGGATCCCCTTTTTCACTCAGTAGTGTCAGGTGTTAACTTCTTTCTTTGCTAATTTGCTGCATTTGCTGATAATGTGATTGATTCTTTCGTCTCTCTCACCACATCATTATTTTTATTATTATTATTATTATTATTATTATTGATATCATTATGGCTATACAAACAACAGGATCTCTCAAGAATATCCAAGTAATCACTCAGATGATGAAACGACTAAATACTTACAAGTACCTCTTTGGGGAAGTGACGTTAAAATAGCTTCAATGGTCATGTAATGAAGAAAGTTAGTATAATAATGCAAGACTCAACGTTTAATATTACAATTTCAGAGATATTTTTAGTTGCATTCTTACTAAAAGTTTGTAGCTGAAATCTTTTGAGGGAAACAGAACTTTTAAACCGTAGTAATGAAGACGAAGCAGGAAAAGATAAAGCAACGTATACACATTAGTCAAAGTTACTATTTACATCTCCAGGCCTACAGTGAGTCAAATGACAAGTAATTTAATTTCAATCAATAGTCCTGATTGCAAGACAGTAATCACATATTGAACGAGAATTCAATGTATTTGTTGGATGAACGATTTATTTAATTAGTATCTAATTCATGTCTACTAAGAGTCTAAAGTCTAACGATTTCAATATGTAGAGATATAATCACCGATATATATGTAGTTAGTACATTTTAAATAATCAAAAAACAGTCAGTATCATCTGTGGATAAATACGGAAATTAGTAACATCTTAGTAATTAAAAAATGCAACAGGGTAATTTCATTATTCTTGTAGGAATGATAGTTGATAAACCATGGTGTTAAAACGATTTAAAATATATTATAGACATAATTTCACAAATATTTGAGATATATGTTAGTATAACAAATAAAAACGGGAAAATTTACGACTTTTTTTTCTTCATTACAGGAATTCTGGAAGAAAAACTGCAGCGAAAGTCTTAATTATGAAGTTAAAACTTTGAGGAAAGTATTGCCCCAAATATTTTTAAGAATCACAACTACAAAGTTTGTTTTGAGTTATTTAATCAATTTACATCGTGAAAACCAATCAATGAAAATAAAGCAAAATATATATATTTGAAGCAATGAATAAATTAAAAATAATAAAAAAAATCGTCAAAGATTCATTGTATAATCTTCAAGGTTACCATTCAAGAAGAATCTAACTTACTCATAAAGGTCGCTTAGCTTAACTAACGAACCAATATATCAAACAGGTGCCTTCACATTTGCACCTTGGCTAGTTGTTAATCGAGTGATTTTAACAGCATGTCACCATCATAAGAGGTTATTTTATTTCAACATACTCGGAAATCGTGTACAATGTGCATTTTATGTTTATTTTTACATATTTGGTTATAGAGGTTTCTGATGACTCATTGACTGTTTTTAACGGCGTGTCAATCCGTCTGGAGATATTTTGTACCTGCGGATTAGGATATGGTGGACAAAGTATGCTTATATTTATATTTTTTATATTTTCTCAACGTTTGTACTCGCATGTTATCAGGTATCCCTATTTAATACAAATACTTTTCAAATAGATTTGATTAACACATTTTAAAGGAGCAAAACTGGTGAAACCATTTTGGATATTGACCAGTCGACTGGAGCTGTAGAATACACCGGCTGATTTTCTGCAGAGGGATAAGACTCCCCTCAAAGTGTCCAGTATATAACACTAAGCAATATGATGATGACGTTCCAGTAATAATGAAGATTTGGGGAACATGGAGTAACCCTTCACTGACATCGCTCCTAGGTCCACTTTGGCTCAGAATGGTAGCATCCGATAGGATCCTATCTATGGGTCAAATAGAACTAAACTGTCTATGTATACTAAACTGAATTGCTTGAAGTTGGACTGTTTTGACATTAAAAGTACGTACTTATGTTAAACTGAATTGCTTGAAATGGAACTGTTTTTAAAGTAAACTGAATTGTTTTAAATTGAACTGTTTTTATTGGCTAAATTGAATTGTTTGAAATGGAATTGTTTTTACATTAAAAACTGTAGTTATTCTCAACTGAATTGTTTGAAATTGAACTGTTTTGACATTTAACTGTGTGTAAAAAAATTATACTTATGTTAAACTGCATTGTTTGAAATATAAGTGTTTCACTTAACGTAGCCTGAAAGAGAAATGTTTTTGACAATTAGACTGACTACTTATGGTAAGCTGAATTCTTTGAAATAGAACTGTTCATTTGTATAAAAATTGGTTTGGCATTAAATAACCAACAAAGGTTGATAAGCCATAAAACCCAAACAAACAAACAAACTTTCTAGTTTTTAAGGAACCTGGGAATTATGCAAATCATGGGATAGTCCTCAATCTTTCTAGCCTTCACAACTAGAGACAGTTTAGTGTAATATACAGGGACAGGATATTGGGGGTTTATCACTTTATAGGGAATACAGACAAAGTATCATGAGACCAGGGCATTAATTTGTTGTACCATAAGACCAAACGTATGAATTTGCACAACCTCACTACCACGGGGATGATGAGACAATAAGTCATTTTAAGTGGAATAAAGAGGATTCAAAGTTAGAGCTTTCATTATACTACACCGCTTATCTAAACAAGTCAACCCGTGATGTAATGGTTATCGTCTGATAAAATGGACACATTGACCCAAGTTCAAATTCTGGACGAGGTTGATTGCATTTCACATTGCCCTTTGGAAAATTATCATCCCTCCAGCTATGGGTAAATAATACGGTAGCTTGGTGTTTTCCGTCTTGTTTAGGCAACCAGTCAAGAAGAAGGAAAACTCTGAATTCATACCAGTTAACCCACTTAAAAATGACCTTGTATCGCATCGTCTTCGTGCAGAGGTGTCAGCAAATATATATCATAGTATTTACCAATAGATGAAACTGGAGCGAATAGGTGGTCCCAGGCGTTTCCATATGGTATTATCACTAAGCGAAAAACAAACAGCCACGTTAAGTTTTGAACTTCTATTGCGGATTTCCTGAAGTGTATGGCTCCTGCTGAGTACTGAAATAATTAGTTATGATCTGCTAGACTAGTTCGCTGCCAACTGCATTACACCAAGCACTCACCATTAAGATAGTTATATGCCTCCAAAAAGATATATATAAAAAGATAAAAACAACTGAATGACGAAGGAGAAGACAAAGTAATTATTAAATTGTGACAAAGTTATTGCAAATGTTATAGATGCTATTTCTGTTCACAAAATGTAAATAATTGTCTATCATGCATATATATATATATATATATATATATTATATATATATATATATAAATATATATATAATATATATATATATATATATATATATTATATAATATATATATATATATACGATAGTTTCCTTTTTTTTTTTTTTTTTTTTGCAGGGTAGAGTATATGGTGAAACATTTGGAGTGCTAGACATACACGATTAACAATTTGTGCCGGGTTGGATCAATACGTCTGTGGCATGAAACGAATTATCAGCTGAATCATAATGCGAAAAGTTTCATTGTATAATATTTGCTCAATGCAAACAACACAGAGTTAAGTGTATTGTCAGGGATTGTTAAAATAGATGCATTTTTAATTATCAAGTTAGGAACGAAGGGATTTACGTATGTAGACAATAGCGCAATATATATATATATATATATATATATATTATATATATATATATATATCGATAGTAGACACACATGCACATATATATATATTACTCAGTAAGTTGGGGCTGCAAAATACACCGACTGCATATCTGCAATGGCGTCAGACGCCCCCTTCAACGTGTGTCCTGGATATGATACTAAGCCATCTGATGGTAAGGTTCCAGTAATTCGGGAGCTTTGAGTATTGCAGAGTACCCCTTCATTACCATCGCTCCCTGGTCAGCTCTGGCCCGTAGTGGTAGCACCTGATAGTGTCCT
>CAUZXS010001245.1:0-2500 GCA_963585895.1 Sepioteuthis lessoniana | reverse complement strand
ATATGAAATGTTTAGCGAGTGATATCTGCTGGAATTGTTCCATGGAGTAATCTTGAATTATTTGTTTACCTGAATGAGTGCTTTTGCGATCTCACTTTTGCAAGAAATAGGGAATCATATACATCCATACACGCTTTTTAACATTTGGGTGAGTGCGTACACACACACAAGATCATAAACGCACACTCACATACATATTGACGCGTGAATACACACACACTGATATGCACACTCTCATATAATCAATATGGAGATGTTGCCGTGTCTTTGTGGCTAGTGTGCTAAGAGACGACATTATTGATGTTGAGATCGAACAATAATCTCTGTATTACTGTATATTTGAAAATGTATGAGCTCCCTTTCCTCCCATGTATGTGGTAAATAATAATACTGCTCTTTTTCTATGAGGATAGCTTTGGCATTAAATAAGCCAAGAACATTTATTTGTCATTACTTTGTACAGACATTTAAAATTGTCATAGACTCTTGAAAATTCAGTATGTTATTGCTATACATCTTATGAGATGACAGACCGATTCTTATGATTTCAGGTTAAATGAACAGCTACAGAGGTAATTGGAATACACCCTACTAAAACCTGATTGTCACAGCTGGTGAATTTCAAAAATGCAATCTGGATATACCATAAAATTCTGTTTTAAACTTGGAAAAAAATGCCACAGAAACGTATGGAATGCTTCAGACTACGTTTCGACAATCTTGCATGAATCGAGCATCAGTTAGTGAGTGGCATAAGGGATTAAAGGAAAGCAGGGAGTCTGTAAGGGATGATGAGAGGTGTGTGTGGGGGGTTAAGGAAGTCTATAAACAAGCGTTGATGGGCCAAATAAAGACTGTCATGGATAAGGACCGTCGTGTATCTATAGAGACAATAACTGCAGAGTTTGATATCAGTGTGGAACTGTACACACAATTACTCGTGAGAAACTGAAGATGCGGAAGATTTGTGCGAAGTTTGTCCCAAGGGTGTTCAGAGATCAGAAAGAAAGACGTTATCATGACAGCGGGGAGATGGTTGATCTTATCAATTCAGATCCCACACTTCTTGATGCTCTGGTGACCTGCGATGAAAGCTGGATCAACTGCTATGACCCAGAGACCAAGAGATAGAGTTCCTAGTGGAAGCATGCTGGCTCTCCAGACCCAAGAAGGACAGAGAGAGCAAATCCACCCACAAACATTTGATGATCCCTTTTTTTTTTTTGACAGCACTGGCATGATCTACATGCAATGGGATCCCACTGGACAGAGAGTCAACAAGGAATATTATGTTGGGGCTTTAAGGGAGTTCAGGAAGAGATTCCGTCAGAAGAGTCCAGCACTCTTCAAATCGGGTCAGAGTCATTTCCACAAAGACAATGCACCAGTCCACAACTCCATCCTTCTCACACTCTATTTGACGAAGATGGGCATCACGACAGTTCCTCACCGTCCCTATAGTCGAGACCTTATTCCCTAAGCCCAAAGAAAAACTCAGAGGCTCTCGTTATGAGACAAACGAGGAGATGAAAGCGGCTGTGACGAAGGTTATTGACACGCTCACACAAGTGGACTTCAGTGGGACCTTCCAGAATTTGTTGGAACGCTACAACAAGTGCATTGCAGCTGGAGGAGATTACTCCGAAGGGGACTAAAGTTTCATGTATATACTATCTATAAAAATGTCCATACGAAAAAATCTGGAAACTTATTTAAGAGTCCATATATATATATATATATATATATATATATATATATATATATATATATATATATATAAGTAAATAATTGAGTGTAATCCGACAATAAATAAAGACAAATTGATAACAAGGTAATCCAAGTAGAAGGAGAGATTTAGTGAGAAGCAACTTCGACACTATAGCTCGTGTGTTCTAGTAAATCCTCATCATATCTGTGTGCGATGATAATAGTGATGTTAAATCCACGATGGATGTTTAAAAATACAAAATATAAAAACTTAGGGAATATATGTTTTTACAAAAGAAATTGTATTAATTTGTTAACAATTTCTCTCTCTGCCTGTTTGTCTGTCTCAATATATATATATATATATATATATATATATATATATATATATATATATATATATATATATATTGAGTTCTGATAGAACGAAACAGACCTGTCTGTGGATGACTATTGTGATATATATATATATATATATATATATATATATATATATATATATATATATATATATATTTCATTAAGAAAAAACAAAACCGGTCACATTAGGATTTTCTTAAAGAAATTATGGCTCTGTAATGTCAGTTATATTGAGCTCTTTACCAGGAACATTTAAATGTTTACTGTTGAATGTTTTTCTGTCCTGATGGAATTCCTCTGATCTCCGGTTTAACTGGACCGAATAATACTATATATATATATATATATATATATATATATATATATATATATATATATATATATATATATATATTTGTTATATTGTGTACATGTTCATTTTAAGTATTGATAA
>CAUZXS010001244.1:180000-196501 GCA_963585895.1 Sepioteuthis lessoniana | reverse complement strand
TTCAATTACAGGTCGAAACGTGTTGGTGAACATGCACTAGTTTTATTAGAATTTTCTCATCCATTTATAGGTATCTTTCTTTCTATTTCTTTCTGTTTCTATTTATACAATATATATATATATATATATATATATATATATATATATATATATATATATATACTAATATCTACCAGCATTCACGGTACTAGAAAAAAAACAACGAAAAAACCCCCGCCAGGAACAAGAGATAAAAATATCTCGAATCACTACCCGGGGGAAAAAGAAAAAATTATAGGTCAAAAAGAAAGAAAAGGCCAACCTCGTCCGACCCCTTGAAAAAAATCAAGGGATACGCAGTCAGTTGGTCAAAAGAAAACTAAAAACCTTCCGCGAATCCTGCAATGCTACAATTACAAAAGTGCTCAACACAAGTGGAGCCAATTATAAAATTAACTTAAATCGCGAGTTGGAAATCTTCTACTTAAGTTTCACCTTATCGGATCATCAGGAAGTCTAACTCCAACTCAGTAGAAGATTTCCAACTCGCGATTTAAGTTAATTATATATATATATATATATATATATATATATATATATAATTGAAAAACCGTTGAAATGAATCTATGGTGAATCTCACCTGTTTTTTTTACCCAAAATGATTTTTTTAAATATTTCCTTTCTTTTTTTTTCTTTTTTTTTTTTTCATACAATAACTCATTCGCCCTAATGAAGTGCTAAAAACCAAAACGTTTAACGATGGTAAATATTTCCGCAAAACATCTTGTATTTTTCCCTCCCGGCATTTTCATATCTATATATATATATATATATATATATAGTGTCAGGTTATTGACAGGAAATACTATTTAAAAAAAAAGATATCACCTTAGCTACCGGAACTGTGGCATCACCTCTGCTTAGTGGTTGATGAGGACTGGGTATCGCACGTATTTTCAATCGTTGTATGATAAAATTTCAAGTATATATATATATATATATATAGCATTAGTCTAAGGAAAAGAAATACGATTTCAAAAATTAAATATCTACCGTGTAATATATTGTGTAATATCCAGTGTTATATACATCTTTATCATTACGATGCCGTATAATTGATATTACTAGTTAACACGTGTTTTGTGTTGAGGTATTGATGTATGTATGTCCAAATATATGTATGCTGGAATTTGTGCTTATAGCCATCGTCATCGCAACATTAGAAAGGATGAAAACATTCGTTAAAATCATCATTTTAGCTAATCCTTACTTGGTTAAGACTCAAGTCTCTTTGATTTTGTTAATAATTTCATATCTATTTCTATAATCTTCACAACATCTCCGGTATAATCCACAATGTAAATGAAGAAATATTAACAGAATCAAGAGGATGTTTTTGCTTGGCAAACGAATATTATTTCCTAAAGTTTTTCCGAACTACTTCACATGTTTAAAATTTACATAACAGAAGTATAAATGCATATGTATCCGACCACTTTGTTTCGAGTAGTATTATTCAAATTTAATTATTAAACAGAGAACAGATTTTTGTTTTTTTCTTTGCAAAGGTTTATTTCTATATCATTTACCATACCAAAGTTATAGAAATCAGTCTGACAACAGGGAGGAATTATTGGATCTCACTGACATGTTTTCAGCTTTTTTTCCCAATAATTGTAGGTTAATAGTAATTTAGGCTACTATGTGTCCATCTCCAGTCAAAGACTCCACTTACATGGCTGCTAGGAATTTTCGTGGTATAACCTTGGTGTCTATACATTTGCTACATCTGCAAAAAACTACAAGTTTGATTTTATTTTGGTCATATTTATTTGTAGTTTTTGAGATTCTCATCATTTGACATTTTACGTTTGGGATGGCGGGGTGCAAGAATTTATATGTTCCTTTTTTCCCAAAATCTTTAGCACCTACTTGTAGGAATGCCTTTGCTTTTTAAACATTTGTTTAATTGCAAATCAACAGTCATGGGTTATTCAATGCCTTGTAGAAGAACAGCATTGATGATATTTACCCAACAGGTGGAGGGATAAAGAGGTTCATGCCTCCCGAAAGTGGGCATAAATGGAGTTCAAGTTCACTTACGACGCAGCCGCAGTCTATCACTTTAGCCATGACACCACGGAGAATCCTTCCTTTTTTTAACAATGAATTTTATCACAACTGAAGGAAAACTTGTTTAACCTGTTATAATACCGACACTTTTACCAGTTATTGCTTTTAGGGTTGTTTTTGTTTCTTGTTTTTTAATTTTAAGAAAAATTGCCTAAGGCTCATTCAAAGCCATTAAAATAATTTAACTTTTCAGAAGACTCTGAGTGATTGTGCCAAAATTCAAAATACTATTTTCGTACAAATTCACAAATATCTTAATTACTGAAAGCAAAAATCAATAAATATTCTATTCATTAAAAAAAAATGATTTTGCATATATTTTTAGAAACAACTGAAAAAAAGGCAGCTGAAAGAAAAACAAGAATAATTTCAACCTGATTACCAAATCAAATTGATCACATACATAAAAAAAAATCTTTTTATCAAGCACAAAAGGAAAACAACAATGTCAATAATGCATATTTTAATCTAAAATGAATTTTAAAAAATTAGTTTCTCCATACACTCGATCCCCACCCCAATTACACAATTCCAACAACATTGTGTTTAAAATATTAATATTGCATGCAACATTTAAGATATTGCACCAAATATAATAATTTTTGGTCGTTTTAATTTGTGACGCTAAAACCACAGATTCCGAACGCGTTAATGCCTTGGTAATTTTTTTCTGCTTGAATTATTCTATTCTTACATTCAGTAGATAAAAATATTTGTAATTTTCGTAAATAAAACTACTAGTAGACATTGAGTAAACTTGATTTGGCACAAGGCCACAAGTTTGAAACGCCCATCGAACTTACAAAACAATGTCTGCTAACCTACTTTGCAAACTATACAAGCTAATTTACATATATAGCTAATATATATATATATATATATATATATATATATATATATATATATATATATATATATATATATATATATATACAGCTATCACAATTGAGCGCCTCAAGTTTTATAAAAAAAATTATTATTGAAATTAATTTAAAGAAATTTTTCCGGCTCTTGAAAAAAAAGAACGATATATCGCTCCAACTAAACCTGTGTTAAGTCTTTGATTTATCCAACCGTCCTCATATTTCTATCATACTGTCAGATTCACCGCAATCTATCATTTTAACACACACACACACACACACACACACACACACACACACACACACACATATATATATATATATATATATATATATAGATAGATAGATAGATAGATAGATTAGAAATTAGAAATATATATATATATATATATATATATATATATATATATATTAATATCTTATTCATTCGTAAATACAATTTTACTGACGATATTTTTAGAACATCGTGTGTAAGAGTCATCAGCAATTAAACTTATAGGAATATCGAAGATGCTTATTGATTAGAAATTAGAAATTTATATATATATATATATATATATATATATATATATATATATATATATATATATATATTGATTTCTAATTCCTTCCTAAATACAACTTTTGTCACGATATTTTTAAAACACCATGTGTTAGAGTCATCAACAATTAAACTTATTGGAATATCGAAGATGCTTTCAAAATTCACCGTGTTCTTCTAAAAAACAGAAACTTAATAGACAGAATAAAACTGGTTGTGCTTTTAATATAAAATCTTTTCTGCAAGAAAGTCTACTTAGAACTTCTGAAAATATCGACTCTATTCTATAAAGTTTGTCTGTTGTCAGAATTCCAAAATTCATTAGTTAAAGCCTTAGAAATTTCATGGTTAACCCTTGTATTTTGCAGTAGAATGAGAGACTGATATTGATTTCAAGGCATGTTCAAAAGATAACTCCCTAGCTTTTATAGAAGTATTTGTCTAAAAGAAAAATCTTATGTAAAACCTGCGGCTTTGATAACATTCAAAGAAGTAGGCTTCTTTAAATTAAAAAAAAAATCTAGTATCGGTTTCAAATTCACAAATCACACATACAAACATGAACACACACTCATATACATACATGTATACATAAATATACGCGCGTGCACACACACACACACACACACACACACACACACACACACACACACGTATATATATATATATATAAATGCAGGTACTCTGAGCAACCTAATGTCTGTGTGCCAGACTACGCAAAAGCTTAGTGAATAACAACACAAATATTTCAAATTCACAAAATTCACACACAAACACGCACACACACTCATACACATACATGAATACATAAAGATATGCACTCGCGTGCACACACACACTCACACACACACACACACACACACATATATATATATATATATGTGTGTGTGTATGTATCAAAGATAGTTTTATATAGTGTGTAGACGTGTGTATGTGTAACTGTAACAGTTGAATCGTGAATCTTAATGATTTAGGGTCGCAACTAAACTGTTTCAAGTTTTTTTTTACCCCTGAAAAGGCACTTGGGATATATTAGTCTATAAACTGTATCTTTGTCGGACTTTTTTTAAAAAAATGTCTTCAAAACGTGAAAACAATCTTTGAAGGAAAATGAAAATTGATCTCTCGTGGGCTTCAGCGTATTCATGTATGGAATAGAAATGGGAAGAAATCTGGCGCCAATCTGTAGTGCTAAATATATTATGAAAACACTTACAAATTTATACATCCTTAGCTTTAGTTAACATCATTCAAATGATAGTTGTGGATTAATTTTAATTTCTTAACAACAGAAAAATTCAAATTTTTCTCCGTAAAGAAGTACTTGGGAAATCCTTTGAAAGTTCCCGGTTTTCTTTTGGAATAGAATAAGAACAGGTATTCATTCCGAGGTATATTCAAGAATATAAACCCCTATCTTTTTTTGGAGCATATATCTAGAAGAACACTTTGATAAAAAAACAAAAAACAAAAAAAAAGGCCAAAACTTCCGGTTTGACAAACATTCTCTTATGTAGATTCCCGCAAATTTTTATAAACGTGATAATGCGGATTATTCGTTTGGTGCCTTGTGCCACACTGAAACCAAGCGCTTCGTGAATTACTATTACAACTTATTCGATAAGATTAATTTGGTGCTCCATTTCCCTACCCACAATAAAAGTCTCAGGCAATGGTATTACTGGATATATCTGCAAACAAAGACACACACACACATGCCACATTTCAGGTCGAGGTAAACACGTAAACTCATACAATCAAGCAAGCACACGCACATATATATGTGTGTCCGTGTGCATACTTATGCACACGGACACACATATATATGTATATATGCAGGTGTGAATGTGTGTTCGAGACTAACCCAGCAAAAATATACGTCGTAGAGATTTTGATTAAAGCAATACTCTTCTTCTTCATCATGTCGTACTGTTAGCACGGATTTCCCTCACACTCTCTCTCTCTCTCTCTCTCTCTCTCTCTCTCTCTCTCTCTCCCCTTCACCATTCATCCCTATCATCTATCGCTTACGGTATGTCTTCTAGGCTATATCGTGTGTCCCTCCAGCATTGTTGTAGATCTAGTTTGTCGTCCATGTGAAGGGGTCCATAGGAAAAGGTCGCTTATGTGTTCGTTCTCACTTCTCCAACCGTTTTCTGCATGTCTTATAGGTTTTATTTAGATATTTTTAGGGATGGGAGGGAGGTGGCCGTACAGCTGCGACTTTGTGGTGTGTTACTTCTAGGATTTGTTCAAAAAGGCTCGTGGCATTCTGATGCAATTCCCGTCTAGTTTCATGTATGTCCTGGCTTCTCTGTCTCACTTGTGCATTACGCTTAAGATTCTATGATTGACTCAATTAACCAATATTCACACCAATTTAGAACTAAATGATTGTTTTCTTTTTTTGGGGGGGGTCTGCATATATGCTAAATATCACTTTTTTATATGTCCCTTTTTATAAGGCACTATATACATTACTAAAATTCTCATCTTGCTTGTATTTTAAGTAATCGTAACAAAGAAAAAAATCACATCATGATGAGAATTTTATAAGAGCAATACATTTTAGATTAACATATAAAATCAAGCGGTTTTCAGTGTAATTCATTGGTGGGGTAGTCCTCGAGGGGAAGTGGTTAAGGTGCTTGACTGAGGCCTCAAAATAAGCGACTTCGAACTTCAGTCTAACTATCATGTTCAATTTCAGACTAACACCCCTTGGGAAAGGCATGAACCATTTTATCTCCACCAGTGATGGGTTAAAGAGTATCATTGCTGTTCTTCTACAAGGATGGCTTTAAATTACCCACGAAGGTTGGCATACAATTAAACGCAGAAACCAAACCAATTCAAAACTGTATGATAATTTTGTGAGGCCTTCATTCACACTGAACATGCTTTGAAATCAATATCAGTCTCTCATTCTACAGCAAAATACAAGGGTTAACCATGAAATTTCTAAGGCTTTAACTAATGAATTTTGGAATTCTAACAACAGACAAACTTTATAGAATAGAGTCGATATTTTCAGAAGTTCTAAGTAGACTTTCTTGCAGAAAAGATTTTATATTAAAATCACAAAGAGTTTTATTCTGGCTATTAAGTTTCTGTTTTTTAGAAGAACATGGGGAATTTTGAAAGCATCTTCGATATTCCAATAAGTTTAATTGTTGATGACTCTAACACATGGTGTTTTAAAAATATCGTGACTAAAGTTGTATTTAGGAAGGAATTAGAAATCAATATATATATATATATATATATATATATATATATATATATATATATATATATATATATATATATACCAATTTCTAATTTCTAATCAATAAGCATCTTCGATATTTCAATAAGTTTAATTGTTGATGACTCTAACACATGGTGTTTTAAAAATATCGTGACTAAAGTTGTATTTAGGAAGGAATTAGAAATCAATATATATATATATATATATATATATATATATATATATATATATATATATATATATATATATATACCAATTTCTAATTTCTAATCAATAAGCATCTTCGATATTTCAATAAGTTTAATTGTTGATGACTCTAACACATGGTGTTTTAAAAATATCGTGACTAAAGTTGTATTTAGGAAAGAATTAGAAATTCTTCTAAGTTAGACGAATCAGAGATGCAGGACACTGCTGGAGAAGCAGGAACGAGCTCATAAGTGATGTACTCCTATGGACCCCCACATATGGCCGGGCAAAAGCAGGACGACCAGCTCGAACATACATTCACCAGCTATGTGAGGATACGGGATGTGGCCCCGAAGACCTACCAGAAGCGATGAACGATAGGGAGAAGTGGCGAGAGGGGGTCAGGGATATCCGTGCCTGCAGTACAACATGATATATATATATATATATATATATATATATATATATATTAAATCTTTCAAATATATATATATATATATATATATATATATATATATATATAAATATATTAAATCTTACAAATTCTCCAAATAAAGCAGTCATATATGAGAAATGCAAATTAGAATCTTTTACTTCTTCATGCATAAAAGGATCAATATAACCATAAGCCGCAATAACCAAGGGAAACTTAATGACTTCACTTGTTCATGGATTCATTAACTAGGAAACGTTTTAAATCATAGAAAAATAAACAAAGAAAAAGTATTTGGCGTAAACTTTCTTTTTATTTATTTATAAATGAAAATAAAGAAAAGTTTTCAGGTGTGCAACTTTCAAAATTCGTTAGGGACAAATTTGTGCATCAAATTTGGCTTAATTATCTTCTTTTGTTTTTTTCTTCATTTTGCTCTTCACGTTATATCTATTTAAAGAATCTTCATTTCACGGTCAGATAATTCCAGCCTAACGAATAATTGGCCAATAATAGTCACTTGAATTTTAGCCCAATCTGATTCATTTAAAGAAAACGAATCTAAATATAAAATAAGATATAAATTCTTTCTCTAGTTTTCTTTATAAAAGAAAAGGTATAGAAGTTTTTACATTTAAAAAAAAATTATACGTTGATTTTCCGGATTATCATACGTCTAATAAACATATTCTCTCAGTTATATATCAAAAATATTTACAATGAAATAAAAGGGTAATATTTCTATAATAAATGGTTTAAGCACTAGTCGTATAGATATATAGATTAGCTATTTCATTGCCATGGGAGACTATGAGGAATTCTAAAGCTGTGCTGTATGTGACAATAGTTGAATTTATCAAGTTGTGCCTTCGTGCACTTGTTTCATATTAGATAGAATTTCCTTTAACGTTCCATTTTCCCTTTTTTTTTTTTGCTTATATTTTTTTATTTGTTTTGTTTGTTTTTTGGTTTTTTTTTGTCTGTAATTTCCGTTAACTGGCAAATTTCGAGACGTTTTTCGTTATTTTGACACGAAATTCGACAATTTTCATTTGGATTTTTTTCAATGAAATATGGAAAATAAAAACGATATCAGATACTTAGTATTACCCAAGGAGGTTCCCGTGGTGTAATGGTTATCGTCGCAGGATATGGACACGGCGACACGAGTTCAAATCCTGCACCTGACTGATTGCATTTCACATAGCACTAATACCCTTGGGAAAGGTATGAATCCAATTATTCTCCCTCCAGTAGGGCAGACTAGGTTTTTCAGCCTTGGTGAGGCAACTAGTCTAGGAGAAGGAAAACTGTGAATTCAAACCTGTTAAACTCCGCTTAAAAATTGACTTTGTGTCATATCCTGCCAGAGCGGAGGGGTTGGTAAATATGCATATATAAACATAGATAGATAGATAGATAGATAGATAGATACTAAAGAATTAGTGAGCACTTGATAAATCATTTTTCGTATTTGATATCCGTTTTAAATCTCAGAATCTTCGCTTTGGGGTGGGAGATACTGTATATCAACGTCAAGTCATTAATTGTTCCTTTTCAGTAATATGACTTGAAGTCCAATGAATTCAAGCCGAAAAATTTTAAAGATCCGCTGGAAAACAATGTTTCAATTAAAACTGAATAAATGATACATTTCAGATCAAATTACAATGTCGAGGTTTTCTCGCCAATCTGAATTCAGTTAATTATGTTTAACCAAGCTTTAAATCATTTCGAAAAGAGGAAATACGTAAAAGAGATTTCTCTATGGTGATGATAATCACTTTGCATTGATATCAAATTCCAACATTGGGTGGCCCAGTCAACTGGGGCTGCAAAATACACCGACTGCATTTCTACAGTGATGTAAGACTCCCTAGCATGCGTCCTGGGTATGACACTAAACAATTTGATGGTGAGGTTTCAGTAATACTGAGGCTTTGAGAAATGCGGAATAGTTCTTCATTGCCATCGCTCCCAGGTCCACTCTGGCCCGGAGTGGTAGCACCTGATAGGGTCCTTTCTATGAGTTAAGTAGAACTAAACTGTGAAATTATGCTTAAGTGAATTGTTTGAAATTAACTGTTTTGTCATGTAAACTATGTGTAAACTGTTGGGTATTACCTAACTTTTCAGCATTATGAGCTAGGCCATCTACCATATATGGCAGTAGCTCTAATACCAGAGAGACCTGTCGGAGATCAGCCCAGATCAGTCTGAGACCAGTCTACGTCTACGAGTCTGAAGAGCGTTTCCTATTGTTGAAGTATATCCTTACTCTATCACTAATCCTATGTTCCTACTACTAACCATCTCTCTGTCTTGTAAATACTCTTTCCTGTAAATATAACTATTTCCTTACATCTCGTGGTTTGTCTATTTATTATTACTGCTTGTGTTCACTAAACGGAATTGTTTAAAAGTTTTATCAAAATGACTTAAGTCGGCGTTAAATGACTCGAAAAAGGTTGATACCCAGTAAAACAAAACAACCAGCCAACCAACCAACATTTTGTTAGTAAACAAAAAGGATTATATCATGAAACATTGCATTCATAATGGTCAAATTGAACTGTATAGCAATTATTTGTATACGATAAAACTGCATGCAAAATAAAAAAGATCTTAAGAAACAACTAGACAAAAAATGTAAATACGAACGCTCAATGAACGCGATTCCCTAACCTCAAGAGATAAAATAGCCCTATACTGTTTGACATGTCTTTAAAATCAATCTAAAATTAATTCTTGAACGTATAATAATAAGAATAAAAAGATGAGACTCCAGTTTCGAGATGATTGATCTCTTTGGATATCATATTCCCACACTATCAGAAAAGCAACAGAAAATTTTTTAAAAAATTGAATAATAATAATAATAATAATAATAATAATAATAATAATAATATTGTGAAGTAATGTTATTCAAAAACCTACAACGAAATTTAATCAAAGTTAATGGGTCCGTAAAGGAATTCAAACTTGTATTTTATTTATATGATATGAATACGATATAATGTATTACTTTTGTCTTGTATAACAAAACCCTCATTGATATTCTAAAATTCACACTTGAACGTCCAAGAATAACCATGAAAAGGCAAGACTTAAAATTTTTGAGTGCTATTGTAAAAACATTTGTCTAAATGTAAAAAAGCAAACAAAAACAACAACAACAACAAAAAACAAACAAGAAAGGAATCATTAAAATGTATAATATAACTCTTAAAACCACTTGAAGCGTTTCTTCTATAAAATATACATAAAAATGTAGAATTCTTTAATATTCACTGACGCGCACACACTTATTCACTTACTATCGACACATATACTTATTCCTATTGACATACATATATTGTTCATATTTATGTATTTATTTCTACATAGACGAGTGATCTTAATATACACTGACTAGACCAATTCACCTATTATGCCGTTGTGAAAAAAAGAAAAAGAAAGCTAAGAAACTTCCGTTTCTACATGCATCCATATATTTTCACAGTTTCGTATTCAGACATCGATCAACACACACACACACACACATACACACACACACACACACACACACACACACACACACACACACACACACATATATATATATATATATATATATATATATATATATATATATATAGTATTATTCGGTCCAGTTAAACCAGAGTTGGGAGTAATTCCTTCAGAACAAGAAACTAATTCAAAAACTGAACATTTAAATTTTCCTCATAGAGAGCTCTATCTAATTGATATTACCGAGCAATACTTTCTTTAAGAAAAAAACTAAAGACCTTTCCTTCAAATCTTAGTTCATTCAAAGACTAGCTACATCTTCATTGACTTATTCCTTGAAATAAAACCCAGAAACGGGTGAACAGTCATCTGTTGATTATAATAATTTAGAATACAATAAAGAGAATTCAACAAGAATAACTTGAAAACTTTCAGAAAAATATCATATATAGAAGGAGGCGATTTTGTTGCAACGGTTATCGTCGTAGGAACTGGATACGGTTACCAGAGTTCAAATCCTGTATGAGGCTGATTGCATTTCATATGACCGTAATATTCTTGGGAAAAGAATAAATTCAGCTATTCTCCCACCAGCTATAGGCTTTTTAACGTTTGTATGACAACCTGTCTAGAAGAAGGAAAACACTGAATTCAAACTGTTCAAGTTTCATTAAAAAGTTGATCTTGAGTATAATCCTGTATGTGCCTAGGGGTGGATAAGTACATTTATAAATCATTATATTTTCATAAAATCCTATATCAGATAAAAAAAAAACGAATGAAAATACTTTTAATGCACCCAAATACATTTACTTTGTATTTGAGAGCGATATTGCACATTCATGTCTGTATATTAATCCTATTTACCAACCCCTCCGCTCGGGCAGGATATGACACAAGGTCAATTTTTAAGCAGAGTTTAACAGGTTTGAATTCAGAGTTTTCCTTCTCCCAGACTAGTTGCCTCACCAAGGCTGAAAAACCTAGTCTACTCTACTATTTACCCATAGCTGGAGGGAGAATAATTGGATTCATACCTTTCCCAAGGGTATTAGTGCTATATGAAATGCAATCAGTCTCGTCCAGGATTTGAACTCGTGTCACCGTGTCCATTTCCATGTCTGTATATTAATTTATTCCTTTTCAATGATACGTTAACAGGCCCTATGAACTCAAGCTGAAAAAAATTTGAAGATCTACAAGAAAAATGTTAAAAGCTAAAACTGAATAGAGGATACATTTCCGATCGAACTGAATAATGTTTTCAAAAACAAACATCCGATAAAAAAAATTAATACACTCTAATATCTTTAGCGTAAATATACATAATCAAGAAAAAAGAAGAAAAAACGCAGAATATCTTCGAATCAAATTATTAAATATCAAGCAAATTTAATATAAAAATTGTACTTACGTGACCATATTTCTTTTGATTAGAACCCCACATGCGACCCTTTTGTTCCGCATGTTCCGGTGCCATTTGGCTTGCAGGGGCGGAACATGAAGCTAGGTTGGGTCTTGCAGTGTTCGCCCTCATCACCTGTCCACGGTTGGATCTGAAATTAATTAAAAAAAATGATTGTTACAAGTGAGTAATTTGGTTAGTCATGATTCTGTCATTGATGGGATTTCAATCCTTTTTTTTTTGTCAGATCTTGAAGCGGAGAAAATATCAATTTTTGTCAGTATCATTAAACTGATATAGTTTTATGTTGTTACTTTATCTCTCTTCACTGACATTATTTTTAAAAAGTTATAAATTTAAAACAGCAGTTCTCAAACTATTTTATGACAAAACACTTAAAGTACATATTTTACTTACGTGGTACATTAAGTCCTTTCTTATTTAATGTATTCTTTGTTTTTAATGGCATATCAACCTTTGTAGGTTATATAATGCCAAAGATATTCTCCTAGAAGAACAGTAGTGGTACTATTTAACCCATAGCTGGGAGGATAAGGAGGTTCATATCTTTCCCAAGGGTATTTGCCTGGAAGTGAATATTGCTTTGGTTTGGTTTCTTTGTTTAATGGCATATCAACCTTTGTAGGTTATTTAATGCCAAAGCCATTCTCCTAGAAGAACAGTAGTGGTACTGGGAGGATAAGAGGGTTCATACCTTTCCCAAGGGTATTTGCCTGGAAGTGAATATTGGTTTGGTTTGGTTTCTTTGTTTCATGGCATATCAACCTTTGTAGGTTATTTAATGCCAAAGCCATTCTCCTGGAAGAACAGTAGTGGTACTATTTAACCCATAGCTGGGAGGATAAGGGGGTTCATACCTTTCCCAAGGGTATTTGCCTGGAAGTGAATATTGGTTTGGTTTGGTTTCTTTGTTTAATGGCATATCAACCTTTGTAGGTTATTTAATGCCAAAGCCATTCTCCTGGAAGAACAGTAGTGGTACTATTTAACCCATAGCTGGGAGGATAAAGGGGTTCATACCTTTCCCAAGGGTATTTGCCTGGAAGTGAATATTGGTTTGGTTTAGTTTCTTTGTTTAATGGCATATCAACCTTTGTAGGTTATTTAATGCCAAATCTATTCTCCTAGAAGAACAGTAGTGGTACTATTTAACCCATAGCTGGGAGGATAAGGGGGTTCATACCTTTCCCAAGGGTATTTGCCCGAAAGTGAACGTAATAGCGCGACTGGAGTACAAACTCGCGTACTACGATTCCGCAGTCCATCGCTTTAACTATTACACCACGAGGACACCCCTTTATCATTTAAATTGTTAATAAATATATAGATAGGACTCTAGATCAATTCGTTTTTAGAAAAATGCTGCTGATTTGAATTCAACGTCTTTTCTTCTCCTAAGTTACTAGTTAACGTACCAATACTAAAGCGCTTAATATTCCCAACTATTTATCAATAGTTGTGGAAAGAAAAGATATAGTTACGCTTTTAACGCCTTTTAAAAATCCTCCAAGATTTGAACTCGAGTTGCCGGGTCCATTTCCTACGAGGATAATCTTTACACCATGCGAAGTCTATGAGTACCATATCTATGGAAATGTCGCAATTTACTCAGCTCTGCTTAAATTGGCTCAAGGTCAAAAGTGTGGGGCAACTAATGGGAATTGAATTTTCTGTTTACAATCCTTTGCCGTAAAACATTACACCATTTGAAATTATAATATACTTTCTTTTATTTTCAATCTGTGGTCTGCTTGAAAGTCCACAGGTTCATAAGCTCTCTTTTTTCTCGTAAATTAAAACTAGGTCTGATCATTTGGCCGAGATTAAGTGGTTCGTTTGTATCTTAAAGTCCTAGAGAATTTTATGTGTCTCAATATGGTAATATGGAAAAATTTAAATTACTTGTGCAGTTCTCTGTGGATCACCTTTACCATTCAGTCATACCCAGACTTGAACTCCTTTTGTGTTAGTTTGCTGCAAATGCTGCTCAAGATTATTTGTCTCATCTGTTTTCTTATAACCCAGACTCGCTTCTCCTTTGCTGTTGTTTGTTTGTTTGTTTGTTGTTGTTGTTGCTGTTGTTGTTATTGTTGTTGTTGTTGTTGTTATTCTTCTTCTTCTTCTTATTATTATTATTATTATTATTTGTAGTAGTAGTAGTAGTAGTTCCAGTGGGGCACAGAGTGAAAATAAAAGAAAACGGAAAGACAAATAGATACTTTGATTCTGCAAGAGCACAGCATAATCTTGGAAAATTAGGGTGTCAATAATAGCAGTTGTAGTTGTGGCGCTTAGAACGATGCCAAAGGGTTTAAAATAGAGAATAGGGGGGATGAATATCAAAGTAAGAATTGAGACCATCCAAACCATGACATTGTTAAGTTCAGCCTGAACGCCTACAGGGGTCCTTGATACCCGAAGTAACGAGATGATAACAAGAAAATAGTGCTCCGGTGTGCCACATATCTACCTAAGAACACCCCTTAAGTTTTGTATTCAGTATTTATTTCTGCTAGACCAGTGTCCAGAGAACTGTCTATAGATGGTGGATAGTGGGAAAACGCGGATTCATGTTTTATCAAGGTTATTGACGAAAAGTGAATCGAAAACAACTTCTGTCAGGATTTGAACTCAACTCGCTGAATCCCTTTCATCGGCGATAATTATAACACCTCCCGTGGTGTAATGGGTATCATCGTAGGAAATGGACACGGCGACACGAGTTCAAATCCTGGACGAGACTGATTGCATTTCACATAGCACTAATACCCTTGGGAAAGGTGTGAATCCAGTTATTCTCCCTCCAGCTATGGGTAAATAGTAGGGCAGACTGGGTTCTTCAGCCTTGGTTAGGCAACTAGTCTAGGAGAAGGAAAACTCTGAATTCAAACCTGTTAAACTCCGCTTAAAAAATTGACCTTGTGTCATATCCTGCCCGAGCGGAGGGGTTGGGTAAATATGATAACACCTCCTGTATTTCCTTAACAGAACATAACGTATATATGTAAATGAATCTACTTAGATGTTTGCCTTTGTGTGAATGAATTGTGCATGAAGTTGAAATGTAAGTGGATCTGTCTGTAGACTCACATTTGTTTTACAAGGGTAAACTAGAGGTGAAAATTTGTTATGATTATTTAGTATATATTAAGTCGCGCTGTGTCCTGGGTGCAAGAGAGGGCAAAGTTCGGAAGAGGATAGAATGAAATGAAATGACTCAACCTACCTATTGTTTTGGAATGTCTGCATGTTGACAGCACAAAGAGAGAACTAACTAAAAATGTAGCAAACATTCGTCATTTAAAGGAATGAAATGGGTTCTGAGAAACTTCCGGTTGCCACGATTGAAATATATCCGATTGGTCATATTTAATTTCAATTGAACATCAATTGAAATTTAAGGCTTCCAAATCAAACGGGGAGGTAATTGCTTGATAGACTTTGGTGAAACTTTCTGTTTTATTTTATAGACACTGGATATCTATAAGGTTTTCATCTAAGAGAGAGAGGGGGGTGAAAGAGAGATAGATAGAGGGGGAAGAAAAAGGAAAGAGAGAGAGAGAGAGAGAGAGAGGGAGGGAGGGAGGGAAGCGTTCGAACGAACTTTAAGGCTTCTAGAACAAAGGATGGGTAAATCTAGACTTTGGTGAAACTTTTTGTCCTAATTTTTATACAAAGGATAACTATCCGATATAAAGCTTAAAGAGAGAGAAAGACAGATATTGAAAGAGAAAGAGAGAAACAGAAAGTGAGAGAACTAAAGAGATAGGGAATAAATAAATAAATAAAGAAAGAAAGAAAGAAAGAAAGAAAGAAAGAAAGAAAGAGCAATCGCATGAAATTTAGAGTAACAAAAGAGGATGAATATCTGTGTTTCAAGAATTTGGTAAAACTTTTGGTTCTATTTTTATATACAAAGAATATCAATAAGATAACCAGCTTAAAGAGAGAAAAATAGAAATAGAGAAAGAGGGAAACAGAGGGGTGAAAAAGAAAAGGAAAAAAGTGAGAGAGAAGAAGGAAGTGCAAGAGCGAGAGATAAACAGAGAGAGGAAGAGAGAGAGAGAAGGAAAATATGATAAAGTGAAAGAGAAGAAAGAGCGAGACAGAAAAAGAGAAAAAGAAGAAAGTGATAGATACGATAAAGAGTGGGAGAGGAATTAAGAGACAGACAGAG
>CAUZXS010001244.1:170000-175000 GCA_963585895.1 Sepioteuthis lessoniana | reverse complement strand
CAAGATTATATGACCACGCCTATTAAAATATATATATATATATAGAGAGAGAGAGAGGGAGAGAGAGAGAGAAAGAGAGAGAGAGAGAGAGAGAGAGAGAGAGAGAGAAAGTTGGTCGACTGTTGTCGAGGGGGACCCGAAGGCTTCTTTTTCAATAGCAACAACACAGATGTAAGGTGTGGGGCAGTACTTCTTTTCCTGGAATGGTCTACTTACCCTTGATCCGGACCTTATAATGCTGAGTGTTAAGCAATGAGGCATCAAGTGCCTTTTTTTTTTTAGTCTTTGACATGAATCGACCCGGAATTGAACCTCGGTCTCCCGGGCTATTAGTGGACATTAGGATTGTGAAAAAAGTTCTTTGTATTTGTCACTCACATCTCTCATTTGAATTAACCTCACTCGTCCAGAAATTAAGAGAGAAACTGAATTAGCTTTTCTTGTTTTATATTTTCTAATGGTGCATTGCCACAACGAAAATGTTCACCTTGGGCTTTTCGGTTTGGCTGTGGCTTTAAACTTTTTGAAAGAAATTCGTGCACGGATAGATAGGAACAGACTGACATAGATAGATAGATAGATAGATAGATAGATAGATAGGAATAGACTGGGATAGATAAATAGATAGATAGATAGATAGATAGATAGATAGATAGATAGGTAGGTTTCTCATAATAAGTACAGGGTTGTATATATATTTGCATACATACTCAAAAGAACATGGCAGAATAAGTATACATTGATCTAATTTTAATAGTTGAATTCAAATTAAGTATGAATGCTAACATTTAATAGTATATAATATAATATGAAATTTTGATCTCTTAGAAGACTACCACTTCCCATACTAATGCCCTAGTTACCTTTTTGATAATAGCTGAATCTACTTTACAATATGATTGGTTGTCTTGTTGCTTGGCAATCGTTAAGTAGAAATCAGGATTCCCCGATCGGAATTTAGACCACCCAGTTAGATGTAACTTTTGGTCATGCACAAACACAAGTCACTCAATTTTAAGGGTTAACATTGTTTAATATCATATAAAAAGAACAGTTTAATAAACTGATGGAAAACTTACACATTTATATATATGAATCCGCTTGTATAGGTGCACACTGGTAGTACCGAAAATATTTTTAAAATATATAAATAAATGAGGTTTCAGATTGATCATATTATGGTATCGATACATTAAGGCATTAATTATCGAAGCTGACACACTCATACGTAAGAACCTCCAATGTCACTAGTTCCACTATATGTAATCCAAATAACGGGGCTGTTCGGTACAGCAAATTATCTTGCATCTTTTTTAAGATGCCGATTTTAAGGAATCGATCAACGATTCAGGAAATATATATATATATATATATATATATATATATATATATATATATATATATATATATATATATATACTGATAATAAATAAATATATTATATATATATATATATATATATATATATATATATATATATATATATATATATATATATAATCCATGGAAAATATTGTTCTGCAACCTAAGGTTTCATAAAGTCTATAACAACATTCATCAGGCAGTTAAGAAGATGGAATGAAATTAAAAATCGAAAATGCGACAAAATACAGACAAAAAGTCGTTAAGATTTCGTTTATGTGTGGTTGTAAGTGTGTGAATGTATATGTGTGTGTGTGTATGTGTGTACGTGTGGATGCGTGTTTTTAAGTTAAATCAGGCCAGGAACATAAAGCGTTGGTTATAGCAAAAAATGGGTTACGAATGTGTATACATTTGTTGCAATATATTCTTTCGTTGACAGTGGATGTGGGACAAATTATCATCGCTGCAATTGAGAATCTGATTTGTAAAGGTGTATGGTGGGCAAGAGTTGCAATGGGTATAAGTAAGGCTATATTGTGTCGTAAATTTGTCGATGTAATATATACGGGGGGGATTGTATAATAATAATAATAATAATAATAATAATAATAATAATAATAACTAAATGGAATATAGCGTAAGAATTGTATACTATGGGCACCTCGGGTGGTGTAATGGTTAGCATGTTAGACTAGCAAACCTACACGAGTGAGTTCGATTCTCATTGGGTGCCCCATTCATGCGGCCTTGTGCTACATCTAAGCAAAAAGCTTAGTAAATTAAAAGAATTGGATACTATGGATCTCAAAGGTTATATGTATGCAATAAAATAAAATAAAATAATAAAGGGGTAAATAATGAATATGTTCGTAATAAATTGTTGTAATGCTAATAATAAATGAATGAAATATTGCGTAAATATTATATATTGTGGGTCTCATAAGTGATGTGTGCGTACAATGAAATAAAATAAAATAAAAGAGTTTAAATAATAGATAATGTGTTTGTGTAGGGTAGGGTGTCGTCTTTGAAAATTAAAGAAATAGATCAGGATCTGAGAAGATGTGGATGGATTGCTCCAAGAAACCGTTCTGATCTTTCTAAAGAATTTTCTCAACTTTAGGTAGAGGGTGTCCTCGTGGTGTAATGGTTAAAGCGATGGACTGCGGAATCGTAGTACTCGAGTTCGTACTCCAGTCGCGCTATTACGTTCTCTTTCGGGCAAATACCCTTGGGAAAGGTATGAACCCCCTTATCCTCGCAGCTATGGGTTAAATAGTACCACTACTATTCTTCTAGGAGAATGGCTTTGGCATTAAATAACCTAAAAAGAGTTGATATGCCATTAAACAAAGAAACCAAACCAATCAACTTTAGGTCGGATACGATTAAAGAGGCTAGGCATTAAAAATCTTAGCAGCTATATTGATAAGAGTTATGCCTCTATAGTTCTCAGCTATTTCGAGGTCATCTTTCTATGGAAAGTGGAGTATGCAGTCTTTCGTTTATTTTTCTGGTGTTGTGTTTTGTCACAAACAGCGTTGAATAATCGAAGAATGTCTTTAAATTTCCTTGTTTCCTATACTTTATGAAGTATTTCAACTCGAGAGAGACGCACAAAGTTGTCTGGGATTTGGAGATATAGAAAGATCTTCTAATCTCGGCCAGACGACCAGACAACATGATAGTAAACAAAAAGAGGACCTGCCAAACATTGGACTTGGTCATCTCGGCAGACCACAGAGGAAAATTAAATGAAAGCGAAAGAGATACGTACCAAGACCTTGTTAGAGAACAAAGTTCTACGGAACATGAAAGTGACGGTGATACCAATTTTAATTAGCTCACTTGGAACAATCCCTAAAGGATTGGTAAAAGAACTGAAAGACTTTGAAATAAGAGGACAAGTGAAGACCCTCCGGATTATAACATTATTACGATCGACCAGAATACTGAGAAGAGTCTAGAAGAATTAAGTAGATTTGCTGTCACTTAAACTCCAGTGAAAACCCATCAGCTAATGCTGGTGTTAGAAACTCTCAAAAGAGTACAATAATGATAATAATATATGAATTCAAAATGTTATCTAAAACCTAAGATATTAAAATTACGGGCCCACATAGGACAGTTCTTTATAAAGCATAAAACACATCTCTCAAACAGAAAACTTTTTCGTGTGCCATGCATAAAACACCGAGTAGCAAGAAGATTATATATATATATATATATATATATATATATATATATATATATAATATATATATATATATAAACAATGCAGCAATGGGTTTCTACAACGAAGAAAAGTCAAAAATATACTTACTATTTTTGTGTAGGCGTTTATTTAGTTTTAAATTGTTTTATATTCATATTTCTGGTTCCAGAATTTCAGTATTGTTGAGTTTGGTTAAGAATAATGTCTAATATTGTATAATGTCCGACTAGAAATAATGTAATTCTAGCACGTTTGATAAGAAGAAAATCAATTTTTTATCAAAGAATTTTTAATGGGTGTACACATAAGTGTTATATATGTTGTAAGTTTTTACGCAATAAAAGAAAATGTAGTCAAATATTTTAGAATCTGGACACACTTACAAATAAATATTTCACGTTAATTGTATTAGAAAACCCTTTAAGTATATATCAGGTTAACATTATAGCTTTCAGATTCACGGTTTAGTTATTGTGTCTCATTGTGAACTCACAAAATTCCAATTGAAAATATAAAAGAAAATCCAATAAGCAAGGATGCTCTTGTCATCTGTCGAGGAAAGAAATGCCAACCATATTTAGCCTATATGGTTACAATCTGACTTCAAAAATATTCCTTTTAGACCGAGAAGTAATCCACCATTAATGTTTTGTCATCGCAGCAAACCAAGCCTTCTTTTATTGTATCAATAAATTGAAACAAGTTTATTGGATTTATATGAGATTAATATTTTCGTATATGATATATTAACAGTAAATCTTAGATACGTAACGTTAGCGTTTGTAATATATAAATTCAAATACTGATACAAGTTTGTCCAAATATGTTCATGACTCGACAAACAGATGGTGACGTGGGGGTTAATTACAAAGAATTCTTTATTCAATGTTATTCTTGACACGATAGGGAAATTTATGAGTTGATTATTGATAACAAAAAGAAAAATGGGTCCAATATCATCTTTGTACGTCTACGAAACCAATGATAGATGAATCTAACATATGTCTAGAAAGGTTTCATTTAAGAATAATTCCTTGATTATTAAGATAAAGAGGTAGACATAATTCCTTAATAATTAAGGTTGGTTGGTTGGTTGGTTGTTGTTTTTTACGGCGTATCAATCCTTTTCTTGTCAATTAACGCCAAATTAAGTCATTTTGATAAAACTATCAAACAATTCAGTTTAGCATAAGTTCAATGTTTAGTTCTATTTAACCTATAGATAGGACCCCACCAGGAGCTCCCACACCGGGCCAGAACTAGGAACAATGGCAGTAAACGGGTACTCCGCATTCCTCGAAACTCCAGCATTACTGGAACCTCAACATCAGATTGTTTAGTGTCATATACAGGACATTCGTAGGAGGAGTCTTATCCCTCAGCATTGATGCAGTTAGTATATTCTGCAGCTCCGGCTGTC
>CAUZXS010001244.1:132500-165000 GCA_963585895.1 Sepioteuthis lessoniana | reverse complement strand
TATTTAACCCATAGCTGGGAAGATAAGGGGGTTCATACCTTTCCCACGGGTATTTGCCCGAAAGTGAACGTAATAGCGCGACTGGAGTACGAACTCGCTTACTACGATTTCGCAGTCCATCGCTTTAAACCATTACACCACGAGGACACCCCCTGATCACAAAGAGAAAGTATAGTAATAATAATGACTTATATATTTGTATGCAGTCAAAAACTGACGTTTCACTCAGTTTGAATTACATGACATATTTTGCAAGGAGAAAATATTCTGATATGCCTATAAAACCAAATCATCTGATTTCGGCTATTTTTTTTTCATTTCTTGTTTACTTCGGTGTCAAATGAAAATCTTTTTAACGATTCTTTCCGTCTTAGAAACAACTACAGCTTTGATGTTGCTATGTCAATACAGAACTGAAAGTGGTCTGCATGTTTAATTTAAGGCCCACTGTTTTTGACACCCGTGAAACTTTGCGTTGAAGTGACGCAAAAAAGTCTTCTTTTAAGAACATATCCTGCGGAGGCGTTGTTTGATTTCTTGCAAGGTTTCAAGGTGCCTAACCGAATTGATTGTCATTCTTTTTGGCAGAGATCTTCTTTGATTTTTCTCTTGCTTCAATGGATTCAGGCATCCAGGTCTTTGTTTCTCAAACTCACGCATTTTGCTTCAGTTACAGCTTCTGGCACGTCAGACCCACTGGCTGATATTTTTCACATCGATACAGCCATTGCCATAAATTACTTTCATACTTCTGTAAATTTTGATTGGCTCGCAACTTTCTAGTGGTAAAAGTTGGCTGTGTTGGGAGAGATTTTCCGAATGAAAAACTGAAAACCTTCCATACGACATTGCCAAAGACTCCAACAAAATCCACGCAGAGATGCATGATCTCGTGAGATTAGAGGATGCCATCATATTTTCTAAATAACTTTCATCAACATGATTTGTTCAAGAATTATCGAAAGTGAAGCTCTGTTTACCTAAGACATGAATGAACAATGAGGTAAAAGTTAATTTTCTTCAGAATTGTTCTCTTGGCCTTCAACAAACTTATTCCAACGGAAGTTTTAAAACTTCTCTTTTGAAAATGACGTGAATATGCACAGTCGTATTGCGGTTATTTTCCTTCTCGCCTTCAAATTTAACTGGTGAAATTAATTTAAGTTCAGGAAACATGAAAAGTTACTCAGATCTTGATCTTGGTGAGTTTGAAGGGTGTTTCATTTAAAACATGTCGTTCAAAAAGTATAGAGACAGGTTTTATAATATCAACATTTTGTTTTTAGATAAAACATTTTTTTAAATATTCACTGATTCATATAGATATCATCAGTTTATTATATGAGTTGGTCAGTTGTACACACGTCCTCATTTACATTTTAAATACTTTCGTTGATGTTTGACTATACAGCATATTTTTCAGCAGACCATCTGACGTTGCCACTCTTGTTTTATTCTGAAAATCATTTTATGTTGCCGTCTCCATTTTTTTCATTTCAAAAACCTTCCTTAACACAATTTCTTTTTATCTTTTACGTCGACACCATTCCATGCAGGTGTAAGTTATCTCTGTCAGGTCATAGTAAAATTATATAATGTACGTTATTTGGCCAAATTCTGTTATGGAATTAAAATCATCAACTAAAATAGGAGGAAGGATAAAACGTATCCAGTCTTGAGTTTTATTTCTTTTTAAATCCAAACTTTAGATGAAGACAAGTGCACAATATAGTAAATTAAATAATAACTTCATGACCTACTTATAAATTCATTGTCATCTAGAGGTCGAGACGAGTCATTCTCTTTTTGAAAAAAAATATATGACGCCAGTCAGGATACATCTTGAACAAAATATTTTTGATGAGACATAGGATTGTGCAAGTGCAACAATCTCAACAATTACTAGACAATCCTTTCTTCTACTTTTTCTTTTTTCCTAAACAACTAATTCATCTCAACAGGATGATAAAAAAAACGTGGATGTCATTAAGAATATGACGACTCCGTTTCATACCATACGAAAATAGGAGTTTCAGACATTCTCCTGAAATGAATGGGGTGTCCTCGTGATGTAATGGTTAAAGCTATGGACTGCAGAATCGTAGTAAGTGAGTTCGTACTCCAGTCGCGCTATTATGTTCACTTTCGGGCAAACACCCTTGGGAAAGGTATGAACCCCCTTATCCTCCCAATTATGGGTTAAATAGCACCACTACTGTTCTTCTAAGAGAATGGCTTTGGCATTAAATAACCTAGAAAGTTTGATATGCCATTAAAACAAAGAAACCAAACCAAACTGAAATGAATATATTGACAAGGGGGTAAATTATTTTGAAAAGAAATTATCGTTTCAATTATTTTTCATTTAGGTCATAGCAAATACAGGCGCAATCTCGATTCTTTGGAACATATCTTCGTATATGACTCATTCCTGTTTACAAAAGAGACTTGGAAAAAATGGCGGCATCCTTTTGGTTTGCATGACCGTGCATCTTCGCGTGTATCTGGGTGGGTACCAAGTAAGGTTTCACGGTAGATTAAGATTGCAGTTGTTCGTACAAAGTCTTCTTTCACCCAACTCGCACACATCACCAACTATAGGCACAAGAAAGATACCACCTAAACAAAATTTACGGAAGTAAGAAAGTAATTTATTGCTGTAGCTGTAGGGAAGATTACATTGAAAGAAAGAAAAAAAAAAAAACTCAACTCATTCATTGTTCATTTCAGTATCGTTTCAGTCTCGATACTTTTTGAACACATGTTGCACATCTAGGTAGAGCCTTATTTTCTCAAATAGATCCTGAACTCAAAACCACCTATTTTTTTATATAAGATGATATGAAGTCATAAATGTAATAAAGATTATCCAAAGAATTCTGGAAAACTGCCAATAAAAGACACTCTATGTTAAATGCTTACTTAGGATAGTAATTAGTCCCATGGTACATCTTAAGTTAGTCTCTTGAAATCTGTAACAGTCTCAAAGAATTCAAACTTGAAAGATAAAATGGATCTAGATATTTATGACTGACAGTTTGGTCCCGGGGAAAATCATAATTGTTTATAGACTGATTTACGGTATTTTAGAAAGTAAATGTTCTTTAGTAATCAGGAAAAAAGTCTTAGCCCTCGTAGGAATTTTGAATTCTTTATATAAATAGATAAAATAAAATATCACATTTTCTTTCAACTGAAATAAATAGCAAGAAACGCCTGCTGCTTTCCATGGCCAAATTCATATATATTACGTGTACATTCTAATGTGTACAAAAGAAAAGGTTCCAGCAAAATAACGAAGTTTAGAAGCGACGGGTATGTTCAGTATTAAGATGAATGACTACTTAAGACCCTCAGGTACTGTAAATAATTTAAGTTAGTAATAATAAAGTTTAATAAATTCTACATTTTCATATACACTAAAACATCGGTTAATACTCTAGAAACTTATTTATTAATGAAGCACTAACTGAAAGAGCTTTATTGGTGGTAATTTTAATATGACATAAAGATACGAGCTTGACTGGTCGTTTGAACTGTGATATGAACACAAAGAAAACAACAAATGTTGCCAAATGACTTGTGTGTTCGAGACAAATGCTGTCACACACACACACAGAGAGAGAGAGAGAGAGAGAGAGAGAGAGAGAGAGAGAGAGAGAGAGAGAGAGAGAGAGAGGGAGCAAATGAAAAACAAATAAATAAACTATCGAACACGTAAAGAATACATAACAACTAATTTCCCGAAAGTTGTTAAAGATTTTTTCTTTCCAATACGTACACAGTAGATAAGTTTATCATTATTATTTACTCCTTTAGAGTTTTTCACATCAGTGTAAGCTGATGGTTTTTCACTGTAGTTTGAGTGACAGCAAGTCTCCTCAAGTCTCCAGGACTCGTCTCAGGATTCTGGCCGTTTTTAGCAATGCTGTCGTTTGGATAGTCTCTACCCGTCCGCCAACCTCCAAATCCTCCAGTCCCTTTAGTAATCCTTGTAATAATCATTATTTATTATTAGTTATATTATTATTATTTCTGTTATTTTTGTGGTGGCTGTTATCATCATCATCATTATTATTATTGTGGTCGTTGTTATCATTATTTATTATTATTATTATTATTACTCATTAAAGTTTTTCACATCAGCGTAAGCTGATGGTCACGCACTGGAGATTGAGTGTCAGCAAATCTCCTCAAGTCTCCAGGACTCTTCTAAGTATTCTGGCCGTTCGCAATAATGCTGTTGTTTAGATGGTTTCCTGTCGGCCTCCAACTTACAAATCCCCCAGGCCCTTTAATAATCCTTCAGTTACCGTGCCAAAAGCACCAATCACAATTGGTATAATTGTCACCTTCATGTTCCATAGTTTTTTCATTTCTTTAGCAAAAATTATTATTGTTGTGGTTGTTGTTATCATCATTATCTATTATTATTATTATTATTATTATTATTATTATTATTATTATTTCGAGCGAATTTTTCAAACTAGCTCTAACTCGTAGCTTTTCAGAAGAGTTTGAGACACAGCAAGTTTCCTCCTATCTCTAAATATCTTTTAAGAATCCTAGCTGATTTTTAAAGTGATGTGGTCTTAATTCTACTTCTGATGTCCGATTCTCAAAGTCTCTTTTGCATATCCTTAGGGAAACTTCCAAGGGTTTCAACACTGATTGGTGTCACTGTCACCTTCATGTTCCATAACTTTTTCAGCTCTCGGGCAAGGACCAAATATTTGATCATTTTTCACTTTCTTTTATTTTCCCTCTCTTCTTCTTATTTTCAATTTTCAGCTGATATTATTAGTCTTTATGGCATTTTCAGATGCGATCAATAGAGATTCAGTTTCTTCTTAAAGTTTTCCATTTGGTAGCCATGTAAAGTTATTTTAATTATTACGGGTATATCTCACCTTGCGTCGGTAATTCATTCTGGGAGAGGCGACTTAAGTCGAAAAACGACTGGTCGAATTTACTTCTGTTCGAATTTACTCTTCTCTTGGCTAAACCACAAATAACCATTCCCAGTTTTGTATTTTATTCATAAATGCATTTTAAATAACAACAAGTTTCCTCAGGTTTTTTTAATAAGAATCTATTTTAAGCTTACAAATAAGTAAAATTTAGTTTTTAATATAGTACAGAAAAAAGTAATCTAAATTTACGAATACATGTGCATACATACTTGTAAATGTAGATGTTTACAATTTGTCGATCTCTTTTTCTTTGCAACTTATCTCTGGGTCTTACTCAGTCGGTTGGATCTGTAGAATACACTGGATGCTTCTCTACCGAAGGGTAAGGCCCTCCTACCAAGGAGGGTCCAAGATATAATAGTAAACAATCTGATGGTGAGGTTCCAGTAATACAGCAGCTTTGGGAAATGCGGAATACCCTTTCATTGCTATCACTCCCAAGTCCACTCTTGCGCGGAGTGATAGGGTCATCTATTTTGTATCCTTAACTTAACATTGAATTTTATGCATCTCTTTCCCGAGGACATATTCTGGCTTATGAATTTATCTTTTGGTAGTATTGCAAATTTCAGTTTCTTGTACAGTTCCCACTGGATCACCTTCCTCAAACAGTCGTGTTTAGTTTTATACTCATTTTGCGTTAGTTCATTACATTTATATATCATATGATTATTCATTTCGTCTATATCACCACATAACCTACACATGCTATTTTGTTGCATATCTGTTTTCGTTTTGATATAAATGGTCCTAACGGTGTTGTTTTGTGCTGCTTTTGGAAGAGATTATGTTTCTCTCTTAACGTTTCCCTTTCGTAACCATGCCCAGGTCTTCTCATATGAGATTTCGTTTGTTTTTCTCTTGAAATATCAATACAGATGTTATCTCATTTTCTTTTCTTAGTTATTGTTGTTCTGTTTTTACTTATATTCTCGGTTGCCCAGTCGACTGGGGCTGTAGAATACACCGACTGCACCTCTGCAGAGAGGTAAGACCCCCACCAATGAGTGTCCTGATTAAGACACTAAATGATGAGATGGTGAGGCTCCAGTGATGCTTGAGCTTTTGGGAATGCAGAGCACCCCTTCATTGCCATTGCTCCCAGGTCCACTCTGGCTCGGAATGGTATCACCTGCTAGGGCCCTATCTGTGACTTAAATAGAACTAAACTGAATTGTTTGAATTAGAACTGTTTGACTAAATCAAATTGCTTGAAATAGAAATGTTTTTGACATGTAAACTGTGTTCTCATACTAAACTGAATTTTTAAAAATAGAACTATTTACATAAAAGTGGATTTAGCGTTAAATAACCTATAAAGGTTGATATTCCATAAAACCCAACCAACATTATATTCTCAGTGGCGTTAGTAGCCACCGTAATAAGTCTCTTTTTGCTATGTTCCTTGTTGTCTTCAATCCTCGAATTGCTGCATCCACGCTGACTTCAATGTTGGGTAGTCCTCTGCGTCATTTTCTTTATACATAGAGTCTGTCTATGTTATATTTCAGACATAACACTTTGTGCATTGTCAGTATCTTTCTTGTCGTCTGGTTCATTTATCTGAGTATCCCCTTTGTCCATTTTAAGAATATTGCCGAGTATCTTACGAGGAGTACTGTCTAGATTTTTATCCCTTTGATGAGATACCTGCTACAGAGTTTGATTTCGAGAAGCATTCTCCTTCGTCTAAGGTAGTCTTTTTTTTTGGTTTTTTGTTTTTTTTTTTCTTTCATATCCGCTTGTTTGGTGGTGTTCGTTTTCAATATTCCCATGTAGTTGAAATTTTCCTTTTCTCAAAGTGTTCTGATTCTTTCTTGATTAGGCAATTCTATTCCTTCCGTTATTTCTCCCTATTCACTTTTCATTATAAGCGTGGCACATTTTTCTAAGTCAAATTCCGTTCCTATATCCCAGGTGTATATTCTTATTGTTTGAATCGGTTGTTAATTCTTTTTGATTTTTGCAAACGACTTCATGTCGTCCATGTACATTAGGTGATTTATCTTGCGCTTTAGAAAACTTTTAGCCTCCATTGAACTTCCTAAGTGTATAATTGAGTGGAACCATTGTTATTACAAATAGTATTAGCAATAGCACATCTTGAAAGATGCTTTGAATTTTCACTTCTGCTAAAGTTTTTTCCTCTTGCTGTCAATTACACTTGAAAGTTTTTTATGGCTTCCCTGATGAATTTAATATCTCTTTCGGATATCTTTGACATTTTCAGATAATATATTATCTAAAATTATAAAGAGACCATATCATAAAACTTTTTGAAGTCACTTCATGTCATGGCTACCTTTTTCCGCCAAGCTTTGCTCTCCTTAAGGATGAGCTGATCCATCTACAGTAAACCACCTTTTCCTCTTGTTCACTTGTGGTATCCTTTTTGTCTTTCGGAAAACAGTCCGCGGCGTACAAATAAATATTCTTCCTAATATGTGCTGTCAGGATTTTCAGCATCATAGTTGCTGGGGATGGTTCTTTTTTGAGTATTTTGGATCAGATTAGTCTTCCTTTGAGTCATCCATTCGGATATATTTGCTTCTTCTTGGCATCGTCTTAGTTAAAGAGCAAGTTTGTCGCGATAGACGTGATTTTTTAAAACCAGAATCCATGTCATCTTGACCTGGTGTTCTCCAATTCGGAACTTTTTCATTGATGCTCTGAGCAATTCTAGGTGTGTTTCCACCTTAGGGCCATCTTCAAGTCCTAGGAATTCTTTTTTCATATTATTTGTCCATTCGACCTTTTTATTATGTTCTTACTCTTATATTTTACTCCAAAATTGTTCTGCTTCGTTTGTATCCATTCATTGTTCATTTGGTAGAATTTTTCATTATTTTGGAATGTAGTGTTTTTTTTTTACGTGACCCTGTCTCGGTATCTTTTAAGTCTCCCTCTTTTCGCTAATATCTTTTGATTTATCTCTTCGAGTTGCATTGTCAGACTTTTCTTCTGTATTGTTTTAGTTTTTTTCCTCCCAAAATATCCCTATGTGTATTTCCTTCCTTGACACTCTTGCGCTTGTTTCTGCAATTTCTTTACTTGTACTTCTCGCCTAATTCTCCATCCAGATTTTTTACTTCTGTTCGGGTTCCTTAGGGTGACGCCGATTTTTATCACAGACTAGTTTTACTACTGCGTAAATTAGCTCATTTAGTTTCGTGATAATGTCTGTTGTGATATTTGGTAATATTTTTTTCGTTTTCAAGTCCCAGTCTTGGTTGGATGGTAATGTAATCTTCTTTTCAGTCATGATTTTCTCTACTATCCCTGCATCTATTTTGACTTCTTGTGATAACATTAGTTTTGCTTTGCTTGGGTTTGTGATGTTGCATCTTTTTGTATTTTGTGATTCAATTCTATTAGGCGGTTCTTGCTTTCAGTATTTAAATTTCGATTCAGTTATGGGTATCTTGTTTATATCTTTCTGCATGCATTTGTTTAGATATTTCGACTTTCTCAAGTTAAAAACAACAACCTTTTTTTGATACCATCATAGAATGGTCAGCATGTTTTGGCTTGTTGCATTGAATCTAGTAGGTTCCGTCTAAATCTCAATCATTCTTTTTTATGAATTCACTTTATGTAGGATTGCTTTTAAAATAACGATGAAGTACATATTTTTGTCTTCTCTGGTCTTTACCATTTATCCATTGGCGTCTGAGTGATATCAAGTCTTTAGGACTCTTTTAAGTATTCTGGCCAATCTTAACAACTAATACGATTGGTATAGACTCGATTCTTCTGTTGAATTTCAATTCCTCCTTTTTCCAAGACCTTAATGACTCTTCCAAGTGGGTCATCAACGATGGATATCACCGTCAACTTCATGTTCTGCATCTTATTTAGTTTTCTGGCAAGATCCGAGATAATATCTATCATTTTCCTTTCTTTCATTTTCCCTCTGTGGTTGTGTTGTGTAGTCAGATACACGAATATATGGCCATGTGCGAAATGGGTGAAATGGACATCGAATGTTGATTACGATAGAACATAGGAATCTCGGAATTCAAAAACACGTAACGACTTCTTGTTCAGGTACGAAACCTTTTTATTAACTTTGAGTTAAAGGTTTCGATGTAAGGAGGAGAGACACAATCTTCTATGCTGTCTTATTCATTTGGCCCCCAACTCGAGCGGCCCCCATAAGGCGCACGTTCGCCTCGCGCCTGCGAGCTCCAAAAGTCGATCCTTCTCGTTTGGCGTCTAGTACCCGACTCTCTCTCTCTTCAAATTCTCACACAAACCTCCGCGCGCTTCTGGTGCGTGACGTCACCCGCACCCTGTCACCCAGTATCGTCTCGGACTATTATGACATCTGAGTGATATCTCCATCCGCCCTCGCGCACCCGCATTAACACCTGCTTCAATGTTGTACCTAACTAACCCATGTGCTGTGCCGAAAGGTTCTCAGCCTAACTAAACTCAAAGGCATGAACCGAAATCCCTCGGCTATTTTATAACAGTTGACTGTAAAAGAAAAGTCCACAAGATGACAATTTTGTTCCTGTTCTTCATGTCGTCATTTAATTTTCAGTTTTACTTTCAATCTTTCACGATACCTTTGATCAGGATCAAAAGTGAAGGAGGGTAGTGATTATTTATGATTTATATCTATATTTTTGCTGCCTACCGGTCATTGGCATGATGGTTTGAGTATTCGCTAATGACCCGGGAGACCTGGGTTCAATCCCAGGTTGAGTCATACCAAAGACTCAAAAAATGGTACTTGATACCTTCTTGCTTAACACTCAGCATTATATTGTAAGGATCGAGGGTAAAGTGGAGCAATCCAGGGAAAGGAGTAGCACCCTCCCCTACATTTTGGCGTAGTTGCTCTCGAAAAGGGAGCCTACGGGTCACTCTCGACTATGGTCGCCAGCTTAACCTACTTTGAGTGATATTTTTCTGTCACAAGTGAAATACTCTTCTAAGGAAATGAGCCGTTATGTAAGATGCAATTTTTGTCCACTATTATGTGTCTTGTTAGTTTTTCTCACTAGCATTAATAGGTGGGTTTTCACAGAAATATGAGAGACAGCAAGTCCCCTCAGTTTTCCAGGGTTCTTCTCAGTATTCTAACCTATCTAAACAATTTTGCAGCTTGAATTGTCTTGATCCTTCTGATTTCCGTTTCCACTAGTTTTTTTTTCGAGAGTTTGGTAACTCTTTCATGTTCCACAGCATTTTTAGTTATCAGGCAAGGTTCAAGTATTTTTTCATCTTTTAGTTTTCTTTCATTTCCACTATGATGTCCGCTGGAAGGGCAAAATCCACTGTAAGGTAAGTTCTTTTTTTCTTTTTAAGAAACACTAAGTCAAGTCTTCTGACTGGGATTTGGTAATCTATTAGCATTTCAAACTCCCAGAGAATTGTATCGGTGTCATTTTGTAGGACGGGTTCTGGTTTCTGGATACGTTTTGGTAATTTGAACGATTCTAAGTGGGTCACCTTCACAACTCAGTCGTGTCGAGTCATTTACTTTTTTGCTAGTTTCATGCATTCGCTTATTAAATGATTTATCGTTTCATCTCTGTTTTCACATAATCTATCATTGCAATTCTGTTGCATATTGTTAATTTTTGCTCTCATATAATTAGTCCTTATGGCATCATTTTGTGATGCTTAAACAAACATTTCCATAATTTTTATTTTTATTCAATCTTTTTCGAGTTTTTTTCACACCAGAGTAAGCCGATGGTTTTTCATTGGAGTTCGAGTGACAACAAGACCCTTCAAGTCCTCAGGACTCTTCTCAGTATTCTGTCCAATCTCAATAATGGTGTAGTTTGGATGGTTACCACATGTCCTGTTATTTCCAAGTCCTTGTACCAATCCTTTGGTGATTGTACAAAAGCACCAGTTACAATTGGTAAAACAGTCACTTTTATGTTCCACTGTTTTTCATTTCCCTAGCAAGGTCAAGGTACTTATCTTTCTTTTCGTTTTCTTTCAATCATTATTTGCTCCTTTAGAGTTTTTAACATCAGTGTTAGATGATAGTTTTTCACTGGAGTTTGAGTGACAACAAGTCTCCTCAAGTCTCCAGGACTCGTCTCAGGATTCTGGCCGTTTTCAGCAATGCTGTCATTTGGATAGTCTCTACCCGCCCGCCATCTTCCAAGTCCTCCAGGCCTTTTAATAATTCTTTAGTTATTGTGCCTAACGCACCAATCACAATTGGCACAATCGTTACTTTCATGTTCCACAGCTTTTTCAATTCTCTAGCAAGGTCGAGGTACTTATCCTTCTTTTCATTTTCATTCAGATTTATTCTGTGGTCCACCGGGACAGCAAAGTCGACAATTTTGCATATTTTATTATTTTTTTTTTTTTGTTGTATATTATGAGGTCTGGTCTACTGGCCGGGATTAGATGATTTGTTTGTATGTTAAAGTCCCATAGGAGTTTATGCGAGTCATTTTCTAGGACAGGTGCCGGGTTGTGCATACACCATTTGTTTGTATGGTCGAATTGAAATTTCCTGTACATTTCCCAGTGGATCGCCTTGCCGACCCAGTCGTGTCTCGCCTTACACTCCTTCTGTGCTAATTTGCTGCATTCGTTTATTATGTGATTGATCGTTTCGTCTCTGTCACCGCATAGCCTACATTTACTGTTTTGTTGCGTCTTATCTATTCTCACTTTGATATGATTGGTTCTTATGGCGTTGTCCCCTGCTGCTATTAGGAGGGATTCCGTTTCTCTCTTAAGGTTTCCTTTTCTTAGCCAGGTCCAGGTTTTCTGGTGTGAGATGTTGTTTATTAGACGCTTAAAGCGGCCATAGAGTTGTTTTCCCTTCCATTTTTGTTTCCTAGTTGTCATTCTTTCGTCTATCGTGTTGTATGTATCGTTTCTAATGGTTGTAATCAGTCCTCGTTCGTGTTTTTTATGTAGTCTTCGAGCCGTTGTATCGATGTGTCAACGCTGTCTTCGATGCTGGCAAGTCCTCTTCCTCCCTCTTTTCTAGGTACATATAGTCTGTTAACGTCGTCTCTGGGGTGTAATGCCCTATGCATGGTCATTAGTTTTCTTTCAATTATTATTATTATTATTATCATTTACTCCTTGAGAGTTTTTCACATCAGTTTTAGTTGATCGTTTTTTCTCTGGAGTTTGAGTAACAGCAAGTCTCCTCAACTTTCCAAGACTCTTCTCAGTATTCTGGCCGATCTCAATAAAGCAGTATTATTATTATACACTTACTCCTGCTAAAAGAAACAGAGACGTGATCCTATTCTGATTATATTGACAGTCATTAAACAGGAAAACTAAAAATAATTTTTTGTTTCCTTCCAAAGGAAATTGTTCCCTTCTTAAATAATTTAAAGCCCCTGAATTTAAATTATAACGTCACATCTTTAAATTATTCACGTGCAAATGTTTATATACAATGCTACTCAGTGAGTCACATTGAAAAGCCAACTCTGTTAGCTTGTTCTTACATCATATTTCCATATTTCTATCATGTTTATCTTATTACATCAGGTTAAAAAAGAAGCATTTCAATCGGAAAAAAGGTCATTAAGAAACAGCACATGTGCCCCCAATTTATTCAATTAAGCATTGTTGAAAATTTTTTTTTTATACATTTATGAGAAAGTGTTTGTTTTTCCCTGGGGAAATGATCATATTTGGGTTGAAGTGTCCTTAATAACAAGTTTGCCTCACGGAAGCACCTTGGTGGATTCTTATTCCGTTTTCACCATTTATCTCATCCAATTTAGTTCGAAATTATGGAGGAGATAATGCAATACCATTTTATTCTTTTGTATCTTTTTATTTATCAAATCAGTATCGTTTTCAGATCTGTGTGACCCGAAAAATGTGTGTACAGGTAATATGTATGAACCTCATACTGTCCACACAAGTGGATTCAGTTTACCCCTAAACTTTGCCGTCAGACATAAGTTCTCTGATCTCGGATTCATTAAAAGTAATAGTTGTCAGTTTTATATCTTATGCTACCATGCACCAAAAATTTTTTAAGCATTAAAATCTACAACAATTATATATCATTGTTTTTGCGGAGTTCTAACGTGGTCGATTGACGAGCATTTCACAAAATTCTGACGTTTTAGAACAATTCTAAACATGGATTAGCTCATTCTATCTTTTCTGAAACATGTTTTTTACTTGATTGTTGACTAATTAAAAGTTTCTGAGACTTGTTTGGGTTTAGGAAACATTTGATCTAATTTAGGAAATTGATTTAGGTATGATTTGGTTGGGTCTTGTGGCATATCAAGCGTTGTTGGTTATTTGATGTCAAATCCTGCTTTTACATATACCTTAAATATATGATTTGTAAACATTTTTTGTAGATACACACAGTTAAAGGATCAAACAGTTCTGTTTCAAACAATTCAATTTATGTTTGTTTTTTTGGTTGGTTGGTTTTATGGCATATCAACCTTTGTAGGTTATTTAACGCCAAATCAATTTTTATGTAAATAATCTGTTCTATTGAAAACAGTTCAGTTTAGCATAAGTACACAGTTTAATTGTCAAAAACATTTCCATTTCAAACTATTCAAGCAGTTATATGTAATAATTCAGTTAAGTGTAAATACAGTTTTAATGTCAAAAAACAGTTCTATTAGAAAAATTTCAGTTAAGCATAAGCACGCAGTTTAAGTGTAAGTACGGTTTAATTGTCAAAAACGTTTCTATTTCAAGCTATTCGCTTACTCAATTCATTTTAGCATGAGTATGCTGTTAGTTCTATTTAACCCATAGATAGGGCCCTATCAGGTGCTACCACTCCGGGCCAGAGTGGATCTGGGAGCGATGGCAATGAAGGGGTACTCCGCATTCCCCAAAGCTCCAGCACTGCTGGAACCTCACCATCAGATTGTTTAGTGTTATATCCTGGACACTCGTTAGGGGGATTCTTACCCCTCTGCTGAGGTGCAGTCAGTGTATTCTACAGCCCACAATTCAATTTAGCTTAAAGCAATAAATTTAAATGGTTCCAAGTAATGCTATGCATCACTCACAATTTAATTAAACATCTGTCATTTGCTTACACACAGTTGATAATCAAACAGTTCTATTTCAAGCAATTAGACATCAGTCATTTGCTGACACGCAGTTAAGTAATCCAACAGTTCTATTTCAAGCAATTTAATTTAGCATAAATCATTTGTTTGTACTCAGTCAAACGGTTCTATTTGACCCATAGATAGGACTTTATCACTCCGGGTCAGAGTGGACATGGGAGCGAAAGTAATGAAGGGGTTCTCCACATTCCCCAAAGTTCCAGAATTACTGGAGCCTTACCGTTGAATCGTTTGATTTCATATCCAGGAAACTAGTTGCAGGTGGGTGTTTCTTAACTCTCTGCAGAGATGCAGTCGGTGTATTCAACAGCTCCAGCCGACTAGACTATGATTTTGGAGACTAATATCTTACTCCTATTATTGACATGTACAAAATTAAGAGAGGATAATGAAAGACTTTTAAGAATATATTTAACAGAAATTAGGCAAGATAGAAAATGGCTGTCGTACGTTAGTATTCTGAACACAATGAAACAGAAAAGAAGATTTTTAAAAAAAAAAGGCGTTTCAAGGAACAATTTTTTATTTTATTTCATAGGTTTAATTCTGTTCTCAAGAAAATTTTAATGTGTGATAGCATCTGTGAAATTAACTTTCTACGTTTTGGGGCAATACTCTTTAGACACTTAAAGAGAAAAGAAGATCAATTTTGTGAATCACATTGGATGATCAAAAAGCAATGTTGTTTACTTCATCTCTTCACCCAAATGTTTGGCGTTAAGCTTTAATGTAAGCGGCGTACGTTACTCTCAGGCAAACGGCTAGGGGTAAAAGAAAGAAAACAAAACTGATTGAGATTAAGAGATTGAGATAGATAGATAGATAGATAGATAGATAGATATGAAAAACAGCATTAACAGGATTAAATAGATAGATAGATAGATAGATAGATAGATAGATAGAAATGAAAAACTGAATTAGATATTAACAGGATTAGATAGATAGATATATAGATAGGTAGATAGAAATGAAAAACAGCATTAACAGGATTAAATAGATAGATAGATAGATAGATAGATAGATAGATAGATATGAAAAACTGAATTAGATATTAACAGGATTAGATAGATAGATATATAGATAGATAGAAATGAAAAACAGCATTAACAGGATTAGATAGATAGATAGATAGATAGATAGATAGTGGACGGGGAGAGAGAGCGGGAGAGGTGAGCCAAAGAGATTGTTGCACATAGGAGATAAATTGATATAATAGATAAAATATTTTAATATTAGAAACTGTCGCCCAGAAAAACTCTTGTGCATGCGTGCCTTCGTGTATGTGATTTCGTGTAAGTGTGCGTGTTTGTAGGCGCGCACACGCACACGTGTGTGTGTGTTTATGTGTGTGTGTGTGTGTGTGTGTGTGTGCTTACGCGCTTGTGTATTCGTGTATGCGTTTTCGTGTAAGTGTATATGTTTGTATGCACATGTGTGTGCGTGTGCGTGTGTGTGTGTGTGTATGTGTGTGTCTATGTGTGTGTGTGTGTGCTTACGTCCCTATGTGTTCGTGTCTGCATGTGTGAGTGTGTAGAGAATTATATAAAATAGAAAGTATGCAGAACAAACAGAAACTGTATAATAGTTTGCACAATTCCCTAAACAAAAATCAAACGAAACTAAACTAATTTACTAAACGTATTTCTTTTCTAATTTTTTCTCTTATATTCACATATAAAAGTAAATAACCAATGTACTTTATGACAAGGCCTAGTCTTGTTCGCCATAAAACAACAATAGTTAATGCGTCTAAGAGTATCGGACTCACTTAGCGAACAAAATAGTTTACAAGAACGAGCGCTCTAAACCATTGCTTTATTGCTGGTGCTCAGTCTGTCTTGTTTATAAATATCTTCTGATATTTTATAAAATAAAATAGTCATGAAAAAACAAAGTATACGAACGGGTGAAGTAATTTTAATTCAACAGTTTCAGTTTTGTTTAATGGTACATCAACATTCAAGGGTTAATTAATACCAAATCATCTTTGTAGGAGAAAAGTTGTGGGGCTATTTAACCCATAAATTGTGGGATTAGGAGGTTCCTGCTTTTTTCAAGGGTATTAGTCTGAAAGTGAACGACATAGCGTGACCGGAGTTCGAACTCGTTTATTGCGATGTAACAGTCCAACACGTTAGCCTCAACACATCGGGGATTTCCCCCCCGGATAACAATAAGTTTTCACGTGATATAACAGCAAATGAACAAGTCCTGGCGGCAACACCCCACAAGACACCAACTGTACGGCTACCTGCCTCCTATCACGAAAACTATTCAAGTTAGACAAACCAGACATGCAGGACACTGCTGGAGAAGCAGGGACGAACTCATAAGAGATGTACTCTTATGGACCCCCACACATAGCCGTGCAAAAGCAGGACGACCAGCATGAACATACATTCAGCAGCTATGTGGGGATACATGATGTTGTCCTGAAGACCTGCCGAGGGCGATGAACGATAGGGAGGAGTGGCGAGAGAGGGTCAGGGTTACCCGTGCTACCAGCGCGACATGATGATGATGATGATGATATATATAGAGAGAGAGAAAGAAAGAGAGAGAGAGAGGGAGGGTTGTATGCACTTGCCAGTATGTGTGTGCATATATTATAATCGTATCATCGAATAATAACCCTGACTGTAAATAAAATTGTAATAGGCTAAATGTGTTTCAACGTACTCAAGATCAAAAGTACAGATAACATCACTGGATTGCAATAAATCATCATATATGCATATGAAGATTTCCACATGTTCCAAATATAAAGGGTGCGTCAATAGAAGTCACAGATCTTATGAAGCGCTCGTAATGTAACGATTATCGGCGTAGAAAACTGACGCGGGAACTCGAGTTCAAATTCTGCATGAGGCAGTTTGCTACACCCACCGGCCTAATGGCCGTAGGAAATGTATGACTCTCCCTTCAGCTATGAGCAAATATACTGACTGAGCTCTTTATAACTAGGCGTGACAACGTTTGGGGAGAAAGAAAACTTTGATTTAATACTTGTAAAAATCCTTTTAAAAATTAACCCACTCATGCAGAGGGGTTGGGTAAATCATCATCATTAGTAGCAAGTTGGAGGTGCCTGTGGTGTTATTGTTATCGTCGTAGTAAATGGACACGGCGACACGAGTTCAAATCCGGGACAAGACTGATTGCATTTCACATAGCACTAATAACCTTAGGAAAGGTCTGAATCCAATTATTCTCCGTCCAGCTATGGGTAAATAGTCGGACAGACTAGGTTCTTCAGCCTTGGTGAGGCAACTAGTCTAGGAGAAGGAAAACTCTGCATTCAAACCTGTTAAACTCTGCTTAAAAATTGACCTTGTGTCACATCCTGCCCGAGCGGAGGGGTTGGGTAAATCATCATCATTAGCAGCAAGTTCTGCCGAAAACAAGGAGTTCCCAGATACTTTCTAGTTATCCGTCCATATAATCTATTGATCTTCTCAGGTACTCTAGATGACAACCAGTGTCCACACAGAGCTGATCTATGTAAGTACTTGCTGGTCAACTAATACTAGCGTATCCAAGTCTTGAAACCCATAAGATAACGTGGTTTATGAGTTTGTCCTTACTCCATAAGTTGATCCAAACATCTCTCCTTCCCCTTACCAAGATGGATTGTGAGAGGGCAGGGAAGTGGTCGTACAGTTGCTTTTTTGTCGGGTATTGCTTTCGGGATTTTAAGAATTGTTTTCGCTGTAGGCGAACGGGAAAGTTACTACATCACAAGATTGCCAAATACTTAGAATATTTTTTGAAAATATGTACTATATATTATCCACTAGTATGCATTGCACAAGATTTGCGTCGTCCTTTAGGGTCTTCCAATTTCAATTTTCACTGGAGTATATATATTCATATCAATAAAAGTATATATATATATATGTGTGTGTGTGTGTGTGTGTGTGTGTGTGTGTGTGTGTGTGTGTGTGTGTGTGCTTTCAATTTTTTTATTTACCTAGATTGTTTGCCTTATATATATATATATATATATATATATATATATATGAATATATATTTATATATATATGTTTGTGTGTGTGTGTGTGTGTGTGTGTGTGTGTGCTTTCAATTTTTTTATTTACCTAGATTGTTTGCCTTATATATATATATATATATATATATATATATATATATATATATGAATATATATTTATATATATATGTTTGTGTGTGTATGTATGTGTGTTTGTGTTTTGTAAGTTTTTCATTTACCTGGATTGGTTGCCTTCTCTCTCTCTCTCTATATATATATATATATATATATAGTAATAATACGATTGCACTAAACCATATTTTATATATATTTTATGTCATCTATAGAAGAATCCTATCAGTTTAAAATTACTCCCATTTACTATTTCTATTACGACGGAAAATTCATACTCATGATAAAAAGTGAGAAAAAAGTTACACATATATATAAACGGACATTTAAATATATAACTGAAAATATAGCTGATCACGTACCTAGTCTCACATTCAAACAGAAATTCTGAAAATGTACTAGGCTGTATTTGTGGGTTTTTTTCTGCTTTTATTATTCAAAATTTAAAGGAGACTTAATATTTTATGAGAGACTATGTCAGACATTACTAAAATGTATAAATCACTTTCCCATCGACAACAAGATAAGACTTCTGAATTAGTTGCCGTAAGGAAAGACAGAATCTGTCACATTTAGATATTATCTTTAGTTATTAAGTTAAAGAAGAAAAAAAATACGATATAGAGAAAAACGTACATATTTATTTAGTTCCGTGGAAAAATTGAACGAAAATTATAAAAGATGGATATGAATAATCATCATCATCATCATCATCATCATCATCATCATCATCGTGTCGTGCCGCTAGCACGGATTTCCCTGACCCTCTCTCGGCACTTATCTGAATTGTCCATAGTTCTCGGTATGTCTTCCGGGTTACATCCTGTATCAGTACAGAGCTTTCGTAAATAGGTCCAGCCGGTTGTCCAACCCTTGCTCGTCTATGTGAAGGGGTCCATAGAAGTAGATCACTTATGAGTTCGTCCTTACTTTTCCAGCAATTTACCGCATGTTTTATTCGTTTAATTTGGATGATTTTTTGAGGTGGGTGAGAAGTATAAGAGATTTTAGGATTGTGCAGAAAGAGAACAAGGATCAGTGTAGTGTCTGTGGTCTATTTTAGAAATTCCAAATTAATATTACTACATGCTGTTCAGGAATATACACTATCACCAATAGATAAGTTCACAACAAACGATTCTCTTATAAAATTTAATTTCAATCTGAACCAAATATTCCAGGGTTTTGTTATTACCAGGGGAACATTATGTAATCAAAACGAATATCATTATGCATTATTTATTAGTAGACTCTAGTAGACTAGTAGACTATTTTGAGACCGATATTATGAATTTGTACTTGTCCAAAAATAAATATACTTAAGTACATTTATGTAATTCTGCTTTTGTTCACGTAAGTGTTACAATTTTGCTTACACGATTTGTAAATAGATATTTGTAGATAGGTTTAATTTCATATAACTCAATAAAAGTTGAACAAATTACAAAATTAATCAAACAGATGGTCTTTAACTAATTATCGCACCTTCTAAAACGCCGTCTGCAATGAACTGCGACAATCACTTGCTTAAAATAGAACTCTTGCACTAAGATTACCCCGAGAATATTAGAAAGTTTGCCAAGGAAAATAATAATCAAAACAACACGAATATTTATACTACTATTAAAAGTACCGTTTCGGTATAAATTTGGGCTTCATACAAGTGTTTCAAATAGTAGGAATTTTTTAAAGAATTAATTAACTTATTTTGTAAGCGATTATAGTTTTAATTTAATCAACTAAAGTCAGTATAAATTTATAAACATGTGTTTGTGAATATATATAAGCACACACACATATATATATATGAATATATAAAATAATAAAAAATAGTTAGTCTGCAAAAGTGTCTGAAGATCGAGCTATATATATATCGTGAAACTCACAGTTATGTTAAATGACTTGTGATGACCACAAACTCAAAAGTTTTTAATTGTTTATTCTGAAACTTTAAAAAATATGATTTTGATCATTGGTCAGCTTTCGACTTTATATAATATATAATGTGTGTATGCGTGTGTGTATGAGTGTGGGTGTGTGCTTTTGTGTATGTATGTATGTATGTATGTATGTATGTATGTATGTATGTATGGCTTGCGTCTTTAAATACACATACAAAATCTCTATCTTGCCTCATTCTTGATTCATTTCCCTCCTCTCTCCCTCTTCACACACACACACACACACACACACACACATATGTATGTATGTATGTATGTATGTATGTATGTATGCAGAGACAGGGAATAGGCATATACGTTGAGATACTATTCACTAAGGCTTCATTATTAGTTCTTTTTTATCTGTATATCTTTTTAAACACTGACATAATGTCTTAGTTAATGAACCTAAATACTTAAGTTATCTATCTATGTATGTATGTATGTATGTATGTATGTATGTATCTATCTATCTATCTGTCTGTATATATATATATATATATATATATATATATATATATATATATATATATATATATATATATATGTGCGTACATACGTATGTATGTATGTATGCTGAGACAGGGAACAGGCATATACGTCGAAATACTATTCACTAAGGCTTCATTATTAGTTCTTTTTTATCTGTATATCTTTTTAAACACTGACATAATGTCTTAGTTAATGAACCTAAATACTTAAGTTATCTATCTATCTATCTATCTATCTATCTATCTATCTATCTATCTATCTATCTATCTATGTACACTATCCATTTACTTTCAAGTATATATGTGTATATATATTCATGTACATATACGTGTATATATTTGGATGTGGTTTGGTGACTTCTCCTTCCACTTTTACAATTGTAATTGAAAAATGCTTTTTTTTTTATCATTTACATCCATGAACAATAACGCACACTCAATGGCTGGTCCCATTCTGCACCCGCATGTACGCATGCGTGTGAATGACATCGCTTCAAAGGTTAAGCCCATAGATTCTTGACATGAAAAGATAGAGCGCTGTAAAGACTGATTGAAATTCCCTTGCCTTTCCCATTGTACTGGTTCACTGATAGGTAAGATTGTTTTCAGGGCCAGCTAACTGCAAAAAGACAGAGTTGCAAACAAACTATTGCTTTTATGTCAAGTGAATACAAAAAAAAAATAAATAAATAATAATAATAAAAATAAAACAGGTGAGGAAGATTTTTTCTTTCCTTTTCTTGGTCTCTCATGCTATTTTATAGTATAGCTGTTTTTTTAAGTTTTTTTTTTTTTTGTTCGTTTTCTTTTTATGGATGTGTCTTTTGGTATTCTAACCTTGTTGTTGTTTACTTAGCTTAAGTTAATCTGGCACAGAGTTACATAAGCAAGGTATCCAACGAGGACGGCAGTATGAAATAATCTAGAAAGACAAGTTTGTAAACCATAATGCCACGTCATTCATTTTGTAAGCTTAGTTTTGCCCGTGAGAACCTCATAGAAGCAGGACAGAAAGTGAAGATCGACTTCTCTACCTTATCAAATCCTTTAACGAAACAATTTTTCTAACTATCCCACTAATTACTCACACTGTAGTCATTTACTAAAACTAGAAGTAGAGAAAATGGCCTTCAGACCACACGAACCATTCTAATTCATAAAGTGTTGTCTTCAACGATCTTTTTCAAAGACCAATTAAAATGACGCAACTTTAGTTTAGAACGTGAAGTCCCAATTTCCAAAATAAAGTTCAAAAACGTCAATAAAATCCAGTAAAGTTATTCATTCATTTTTGTCGTATTAGTAATATATTTGCAGATTTACTAATATGAATTGATTTTTGCTGAATATATAAATTTAGTTGTATAAATCAATTTAAAAGTATATATTAATTCGGTAATATATACTAATCAATTAGTTTATATTGAATTTGACTTAACGTAATCAATAAAAGTTAAAACTTTAGATTTATTGTAAACATCAAAATCCCAATGATTTCAACCTTATTAGTACACAATGAATTTTATTGTGGCATTTAAACATGAAATTACACCCATCCTTGGTTCAAATTAATAATCCTATCTTCATGGATGTAATAATGAACAGTTAGATTATTTCATTGTTTTGTTTTTTATTTGGTTAGTTGGCTTTATGGCATATCAATCTTTGTAGGTTATTTAATGCCAAATCCATTTTTATACATATAAACAATTCTATTTTAAACAATTCAGTTTATGATAAGGACAATTTTTCTTTACACACACAGCTAAATGTAAAACAGTTCTATTTCAAACAATTCAGTTTAATATAAGTACACAGTTTAGTTCTGTTTGACCCATAGATAGGACCCTATCAGGTGATACCACTACGGGCCAGAGTGGATCTGGGAGTGATGGCCATGAAGTTTTCATTGTTTTCACTTATTTAATCCGTTTATGAAAATCAGTTTTAAATTATTTTTTAAAAACTTCATTTCCTTTCATATACGAGAGTATTATCAAGACTAACGTTTGATTTTATTTTGATTTAAAAATCTTTTTGTTAAATGATGACCTGATCAGATCTGAGTTAACTAATGATGTCTCGACGTGTAGACTGCGGTATAAATAAGTCAGTGCCCGTTTGAAAAAATATGAAGCCAATCATGATATTTTTGAACGAAATATTTGAATGAAACACAGGTTTTTGCGAAGGATTACACTCTATATTCACTATACCTTTCTCAGAAACTTCAAATTATGATTAAAACTTAAGCTTAAAATAAACACAACTACACAGTTTCATATATCAAAAAAATATTTTAAAGGCACTTCGAATTATAGAAGACCTGCTAGAATTACAGTGTTGGATGCTCAGTGTCAGTTTTGAAGAAAATTAACGTTTCATTCATTGTAATTTTCAGTTCTGATTAAGACAACTTCGGTTGCAGTGATAATCTTTTTTAACACAACACATATATTAACTAGATTTTGATTAATAACTAAAAGTTTGAACTTTAAATTTTGTAGTAACATACTAAAAATTATTGGTAAACAATAAATTTCAATGTGACTTGTAAAGACAAAAATGTTCTCAACCCTATTTTCTTCCATCCATAAAATTTGAGCAGGCATCCAATTTGGTCTAATTCAAAATAGTATCAAATTTGTTTGCAAGATTATTTTAACCACCATCGTTTAATTACTTATTGACTTGTTTAAAGATAACATTAATTAGATATGTTTTCAAGATTGAATTTGCTACAGATCTAATAAGCAATGTTAGTAGTTTACTTCGTATTGCGCGAGGTAAATATCGCGTGAGACATTTCGTATGGTTCGAATTCAAGATGCTTGCAATGTTTGCTTTGGTTGGGTTGGGGTTTATGGCATATCAAACATTGTTGGTTATTTAATGCAAAATCCTGTTTATATATCATCATCATGTCGTGCCATGGGCACGGATATCCCTTACCCTCTCTCGCCACTTCTCCCTATCGTTCATCGCCTCTGGTAGGTCTTCAGGGCCACATCCCGTATCCTCACATAGCTGCTGAATGTATGTTCGAGCTGGTCGTCCTGCTTTTGCCCGGCCATATGTGGGGGTCCATAGGAGTACATCCCTTATGAGCTCGTCCCTCCTTCTCTAGCTGTGACCTGCATGTCTCGTTCGTCTAACTTGGATAGTTTTCGTGATGGGAGGCAGGTGGCCGTATAGATGGTACCTTGTGGGGTGATGCCGCCAGGTCTTGTTCAATGTTGCTCGCAGCATTCTTGATATATATATATATATATATATATATATATATATATATATATATATATATATATATATGAATTATCAACACATTTTGTAGTCAAAATTGTTAAACGAGCCTGAGCTCTTTTTTGCATACTGTTACATGGTTTCAAGCATTACTGTATAAAAAACACAGTTTAACACCAATTATTTGTTTGCACACAGTTTGTTATATTTGACTAACGATCAGAGTGGACCTGGGAGCGATGGGAATGAAGGGGTACTCCATATTCCCCAAATCTCCAAGGCTGTACCATCACCATCAGATTGTTTAATGTCATATCCAGGGCACTGGTTTGGTAGTGGGTATCCCTTTGCAGAGAAGCAGTTAGTTCATTCTACAGCCCCAGCTGACTGGGCTAGATGCTAGCAAATACACCTTCAAAACTGGCAAGTCTATCATCTCTCCATTATAACCTACCCACCTGATACAAAAGTAGAGAACTATCGTACTCAGTAGATTTGAAATATGATTTATTAATTGATTTTTATGGCATTTAACCTGTCTAGGTTTATATACTTAAAGGTTAAGGTATTACTTTAATTGACATTTATATTAGCATATTTTGTGTAATAGTATTTGAAGAATTTTTGCACTCAGCTCTGTGATATCAAGAATTCCTATCTAAAACAAATAATTTACAGACGTTGTGTTTCAAGTATTCTTATCAAATACAAATAATTTGTACCCAATATAATGTTTCAAGAAATTAATTCTATCTAATAATAGTCATTTTTTGCTCTCTGTAATATGGTTTCAAGTAACTCTTGATAATCCCAAGTAAACAATGTAACTATTCGTAACTTCAAGTAACTATTCGTAATAAAAATCGTAAAGTAAAGTTGGCGACCGTAGTCGAGGGTGACTCGAAGGCTCCCTTTTCAATAGCTACTACACCAAGGTGTAGGTGAGGGCGCTACTCCTTTCCCTGGATTGCTCCACTTTACCCTCGATATGTACCTTATATTGCTGAGTATTAAGCAAGGAGGTATCAAGTACCATTTTTAAAGTCTTTGGTATAACGCGACCTGGGATTAAACCCAGGTCTCCCGACTCATTGGCGAACACTCTACCCACTTGGCCAATGAAACGGTAATACAAATGATATGCGCTAATAAGGAATTACGTATTCTTATCAAATACTTATAATCTTCAAACAGACCCATTTAATCCATAGATGGAACCTTAACAGGTTCTATCACACAGACTGATTGGAACTAAGAGTAACGGCAATGAAAGTGTAGTCTATACTACCCACATCTCTAGAACTGGAGCCTCACCATCAGATGCATTTTAGTGTCATATACAGACCTTTGCAAGAGGCACTTTTAATGCAATCTCAACCCTACCGAGTGGACAGAGAAGAGAAACTGTAAACTATTAAAACTCGGCTCACTGGTCTAGTGGGTAGAGTGTTCTCCAATGGTCCGGTAGGCCTGAGTTCAATCCCCGGTCGCTTCATACCAAAGACTTTAAAAATGGTACTTGAACACCTCCTTGCTTAACACTCAGTGATATAAGGTACGTATTAAGGGTAAAGTGGAGCTATCCAAGGAAAGGAGTAGCATCCTCCCCAACACCTTGGTGTTGTAGCTATCGAAAAGGGAGCCTTCGAGTCACCCACGACTACGGTCGCCAACTTTACTTTCTTACTATCGCTCTCAAAAGCATCCTTTAGTTTTCCAACCACTTGTATAACATGTTCTTCCTCATTTTCTGCGTTTCTCTTTATTCCCCACTCCCTTCACCATTGATCAAATGTTACCTTTCTTTCCACTCTTATATCATTCCATTTTCTTTTAATATTCCTTAGATATATATTATTTCTTCTTTTTCAAGTCGAAAGTCCATTCAATAAACGAGGTGATTTTTTCGTTGTGATTTTTTGGACGGTTGTCCTCATCTTTATAATGATAAGTTAAAACACAACATTTCGGTTGCTGTATCATCCATACTTCCTCAGATGTCCCTTATTTATCATGGTATAAAAATGATTCAAACTCGGAAATCATTTATAAAGTTTGACTGTAGATCAAACAGGGTGTTTAAGAACAATGACCTTATGCTTCTCGGATTGATAGTTGTAAAAAATGATGTCATTTTTTGAATTAAAATGTTTTAACCCTTTCTGACACAACATTCATATTCGATGAGGTAAATACGTGCAACCGTTTTTTCATAACAAAAAAGATTGTTACATTTATAAGTTGTTAATCTGTTGTTCATTTAATGAACATTTTTTAAAAGTCAAAGATGATTCGTTGGTTTGTCGGGTTTTATGGTATATCAACTGTTGTTGGTTAGTGTCAAATCTTGTTCATATATATATATATATATATATATATTTTTTTTTTCTTTAAGAAAAAACAACGAAACCAATCACAAAGGATTATAAATTTATTTCCATCCTGTTACGCATTTTTGAAATTTTCAAAAATACGAAAAAAAATTAACAGGACTTTTTTTTTTCGTGTTTTTGAAAATTTCAAAAATGCGTAACAGGATGGAAATAAATTTATAATCCTTTGTGATTGGTTTCGTTGTTTTTTCTTAAAGAAATTATTGCTCTGTATAATTGGTACATTGAGCTCTTTACCAGGAAAATTTAAATATTCATTCACGAATAATTTCTTGTCCTGACGGAATTACTCCCAACTCCGGTTTAACTGGACTAAGTATTCTATTATATATATATATATATATATATATATATGAGATTTGTAAACGGGTAGTTTGTTGGTAACATTTTAAACAATCCAGTGTTTACTTATTTGCATTCAATAAATGATTTTAAGTATTGCGTTCTTACACTAACAGTTTTATTTACACACAGTTAAATGTTTTCATGTATTACAATTTAACACTAATAATTCTATTTGATATCATTCATTCGTTTGAATTTAGCTGTATTTGACCCATAGATGAGACCTTTACAGGTACTACTACTGCGGCTCTGAAAGGACCTTGTGTAATGACAATGAAATGTGTTCCAAATCCCTTTAAACTCCAGAACTAAAACTTCACCATTAGATGGTTTAATGTCATATCCAGGACACTTTTTGTGGGTAGGGACACGGTCTTAACCCTCAGCAGAGATACAGTCGGCATATTCTTCAGCCCTCGTCGATGAGAATTATTATTCAATCACAAATGATACATAAGTAAGTAAAGTTGGCGACTGTAGTCGAGGGCGACCAGAAGACTCCCTTTTCAATAGCTACTACACCGAGGTGTAGAGGAGGTCGCTACTCCTTTCCCAGGATTGCTCTACTTTACCCTTGATACACACCTAATATCACTGAATGTTAAGCAAGGAAGCATCAAGTACCATTTTTAAAGTCTTTGGTATGACGCGACCTGGGATTGAACCCCGGTCTCCCGGACCGTTGGCGAACACTCTACCCATTTCCACATCTATGCCTCTATTTCTATATTCTAATTTGAAACAGCTTTCAGATAAATTTGAAAAACCTATCTTAAACTCTTTTGAAAAATAAATTATTGCATACATTTATGTATAAGCGGTATTATGGGAATCGGTTGTAAATAAATGACTGCACGTATTTAACTTATAACATCTGAATATTATGTCAGGAAAGGGTTAAAACATTCTCAAATACACATCGAAAAAAGCATTATTAGGACATTGCTAGATTTTCCTGTCTGGTCTTGCTTTCGGTTAGGTTGTGCAGGCTTATGAAAAGTAACTCTTCAGTGCCTCTTGATCTTTTACGGCATCCTTTCTGTTCCTTAGCGAACAACCCGCGGCTTGTTAGGGAGTAGTAAATCTCTTCCCTTATTTGTTCTGTTAATATTTTCCACATCATCGGTAGGCAGGTTATGGGTCTGTAGTTGTTTGGGGCGGCTCCTTTGATTGGGTCCTTTAGATCCATGTGGTTCTTCCTTTGGTTATCCATTCGAATACGTGTGCTCTTTGTAGGCATCTGTTCATTTCTAGTGCTAGTCTGTTGTGAATGGAGGTGAATTTCTTGAACCAGAAACCATGTATTTCATCATTTCCAGTTTGATATTTTTAATGTCGTTTTGAGTAAATCGATGTGTATTTCAGCTTTTGAGCCTTCTTCAAGTCCTTTTAATTCTCTTGGCATATTGTTCATCCATTCGGCCTTTTCGTTGTGTTCTTTTGGTTGTAGTCCAAAATCGTTCGGTTTCTTTTGCATGCGGTTGTTGGTATGTTTTCGTATCATCCCCTCCCGGTTATTGATAGAATTTCCTTTCGTTGTCTTGTTTTCGTTTCTTGTTTTGTCTGTATTGTTTTACTCTTTATCGATATCTCTTTAATCTTCCTTCCTTCGCTAGTTCTTTCTGGTTTATTTCCTTTAGTTGTACCGTTGCCTTTTCTTGTTTTGCTTTTTCTTTTTTCTTCCTACATATTCCTGCGTCTTTCTTTTGTTTTATCATTTGGGCCTGTTTTTGTTGATTTTTTCTATGCGTTTCCAGTCGAATTTCCCATCCTGGTTTCGATTTTCTCTTTGTGCTTTTTGAAGGGATCCCAATTATTTCGCCAACAAATTTCGCCCCTGCATAGATTAGTTCATTCAATTCGATTATATTATTCGTTGATACATAAGGTAGTACTTGCTTTATTTTATTCGTTTCCGTCTTAACTGTTCTTCACTCAATGTATCCTAATAATGGTAAGGTCGTCTTTTCACTGTTCATAATTTTGTTTAATTTTCTAGATTTAACTTTTGTTCTTGTGATAGTGTTTATTTTGGGTTGTTTGGATCTGTATTGTTTGGTTGTGTGTTATTATTATTATTATTATTGATGTTGTTGTTTTCTCATTGAGAATTTTTACATCAGTTTTAGCTGATGGTTTTTCACTGGAGTTTGAGTGGCAGCAAGTCTCCTCAAGTCTCCAGGACTCTTCTCAGTTTTCAATAATGTAGTTTTGATGGTCTTCATTTGTCCTCTTTCCTCCAAGTCCTCTTCTCCCATTTATTATTATTATTATTGTTATTAATTGTATTATTATTATTATTATTATTATTATTAATAATAATAATAATAATAGTAATAATAATAATAATTTGTAAACAATTATAATATGTTCAAATACCTATCCTTTATACAAGTTATTTGTTCAAAATTATGTTTTCAAGTATTTCTAACTAATACGGATAATTTGCAAGCAATCTTGTGATTTCAGGTTGCTATTTATTATGACCACAGTGGGGAAAATAAAAGAGAGCGAAAATATGGACAAATAGTTAGACCTTGACAGAGACCTGAAAAAAAAATATGGAATATCAAGGTAATGGTGATATCACTTGTAGTTGGTACACTAGGATCGATCGCCAGAGGCTTGATAAAAAGCCTGGAGGAATTGGAAATCAGAAGAAGAATCGAGACCATCCAGTCTGCAGTGCTAAGATCGGCTAGAATATTGAGAAGAGTCCATGCCAGCTTTGCGGATTTACCGTCGCTCAGACTCCAGTGAAATACCAGAATCTAACACAAGAGGGGAAAAAGAGTAAAGTAACGCATTTTTTACACAGCTATATGATTTTACATTCCTATCTCATTAAATTTTCGACAGATTTATACGACTAATGGGATCATAACAGGCATAACCCTTCTGTGTCAAAGTTAACCAGGAGGGTCATTCCAATGAAGAGGTGAGTCCACACTTCTCAAGATCTTGAGCTTCGTCCCACTGGATTTATTTCAGTTTCATTATCAGGACACACTATTTGAGGGATGCTGTCGGCACATTCCAGGAACCACTGGTAGGGCGACTATTATACTTTCGTTCGAACCAGTTCTCTATACGGCCACTTACCTCTCATATCACAAACCATCTAAGTAAGTCGAGCAAGACACATTGGATACTGCTGGAGAAGTAATGAGATCATTGGTGACGTTTTCTGATGGAATCCTAGACATGGACGCGCCTATGTTGCCCGACCATCAAAGACCTATATATATTAGATCTTTGCGGACACTAGATACTGTCAAGGGGGTCTGCCAGGAGCAATGAGCGATCGGGGCGGATGACGAGAAAGAATCAGAGAAGTCTGTGCAATCAGCTCAACTTGATGATGATGATGATTACAAAATAAAACTCATCATCTTAAACGTTTTATATTTGTGCTGTCTAAATGACCAACTTGTCATTGATTAAAAATCCATCTTACTGAATTAGCAAAGGGCCAGGAAGATCAAAACTTTGTCAGTATCAAAACAAATGATTAATACTCTCTTGTAATAGATAAATTCTCCATAGACAATCGCTATGAAATTAAATATGCCACATTGAAGAATAACATATTCCAATATGTTATATTTTCATTGATATGAAAACACGCAATCTAGCCATTCATCTGTTCTTTTTGATGAAGCTGGGAATGCCCAAAAATTAATCGAAATAACAATGCGTATGGATCATTAATTCTTGTCGCTTGTATCCTACAAAAGAATACGTTTTCCTAAATACGAATGAACGTATACTTACTTAAAGTAATTTATTATCAATTTATTCCTTTCTTCCCATAATTGTCATAGTCGTTGATGTCGACATCAACATCATCAGCAATATCATCGCTATTTTTATTTTATTAATACGAAGAAAGCGGGAAACTTACAATCGAATATTTGTTAGTATTTGACCCTTGACAGGAATAATAAACGCAGTTACTTATATTTTGTCTGACTTAAGACCTCAAAATTAAGGGGCTCAATAAGATAGAGCTCACTATAGTAGTAGAGGTCGGCAATATTTTTTCAAAATATTGAGCTTTAAAAGGCACTATATGTTTTAATAATTTATTGTCTGGTACAAGGCAATAAAAGCTAGAGCTTAAACTGATGTGAGAACTCATCATATTAATAGATGTCAGCAAGGAAAATTTTCTTATTGGCTCTTGTCAGGCATCGGATTGATACCATAAAAGCATTTTTCTGATATTTAGTCTGATACAAGGTCATAAAAGTGTGTATGTCAAATCCGTGTGTATGTCAAAGTCCCATAAGAGTTTTTGTGCGTCATTTTCTAGGACAGAGGCTGTATTATTATCATAACTCATTAGAGCTTTTCACATCAGCGATAGCCGATGGTTTTTCACTGGAGTCTGAGTGACAGCAAGTCTCCTCGGGTCTCCAGGACTCTTCTCAGTATTCTGGCCGTTCCCAATAATGTAGTAGTTTGGATGGTCTCCACTCATCAGCCAACTTCCAAGTCCCCCAGTCCCTTTAGTAATACTTTAGTTACTGTTCCAAACGCACTAATTACAATTGGTATAATTGTCACCTTCATGTTCCATAGTTTTTTCAGTTCCCTAGCAAGGTCGAGGTACTTATCCTTCTTTTCACATTCTTTCTTTATTATTTACTCCTTTAGAGTTTTTCACATCAGTGTTAGCTGATGGTTTTCACTGGAGTTTGAGTGACAACAAGTCTCCTCAAGTCTCCAGGATTCGTCTCAGGATTCTAGCCGTTCTTAGCAATGCTGTCGTTTGGATAGTCTCTATCCGCCCGCCAAATTCCAAGTCTTCCAGGCCTTTTAATAATCCTTTAGTTATTGTGTCTAACGCACCAATCATAATTGACACAATCGTTACTTTCATGTTCCACAGTTTTTTCAATTCTCTAGCAAAGTCGAGGTACTTATCCTTCTTTTCACTTTCCTTCTGATTTATTCTGTGGTCCGCCGGGACAGCAAAGTCTACAATTTTGCAGATTCTCTTTCTTTTCTTGATTATTATGAGGCCTGGTCTTCTGGCCGGGATTAAGTGATCCGTTTGTATGTTAAAGTCCCATAGGAGTTTATGCGACTCATTTTCTAGGACAGGCGCCGGGTAGTACATATACCATTTGTTTGTATGGTAGAATTGAAATTTCCTGCACATTTCCTAGTGGATCACCTTGCCGACCCAGTCGTGTCTCGCCTTATACTCCTTCTGTGCTAATTTGCTGCATTCGCTTATTATGTGATTGATCGTTTCGTCTCTGTCACCGCATAGCCTACATTTACTGTTTTGTTGCGTCTTATCTATTCTCGTTTTGATATGATTGGTCCTTATGGAGTTGTCCTGTGCTGCTATTAGGAGGGATTCCGTTTCTCTCTTAAGGTTTCCTTTTCTTAGCCAGGTCCAGGTTTTCTTCATTATTATTATTATTATTATTATTATTATTATTATTATTATTATTATTATTAATTGATTCTATAGATATACATAAAGGGAATTATCCAAATTGAGTGCTCAATGTAAAGTTTATAATATATGTAATTATATCGCAATAAGCTTATACAGAGTAAAATATCATTGAGAAACCAGAAAACTAAAAAGTATATTCCATTTGAAATTTTTGATCTTCCTGGCCCTTTGCTAATTCAGTAAGATGGATTTTTAATCAATGACAAGTTGGTCATTTAGACAGCACAAATATAAAACGTTTAAGATGATGGATTTTATTTTGAAATCATTATATCATTATCATCATCAAACTGTGCTGATTCCACCGACTTCTTTGATTCTTTCTTGGCATCCGCCCCTATCATCCATTGCTCCTGGCAGATCTTCTAGACTGCATCAAGTGTTTGCATAGATAGATAGATAGATACTCTTCAAGATCAGGCTAATTCGGGCTTAGACCACAACTTAT
>CAUZXS010001244.1:110000-130000 GCA_963585895.1 Sepioteuthis lessoniana | reverse complement strand
TTTCTTAATTACTCATACTGATAACAATTTTTTTTGGAAACTGAATTTCAGCCTTTGGAAACATCTGGTCGTGCAATATTTAAGCAAACTTCATATGCCCCCTATCGTTGATGTTGGCCTAATTTAAGTTAAGGTGAGTAAATTACAACTGGGCACCTCATGCTGTGTAATGTTTAGGAAAACAAGCCATTACTAGTAAGTTCGATTCTCACTGGGTGACTCATACTCCTAACATTGTGTTACACATTGCTAATCTTAATAAGTGACTAATCATTTGACGCAGAGGAACGATTAGTCATTTTAACTTGCATACCATTGTTAGTGATTATGATTCTCACAAAATGTTCCATAATTCTTGTCTTGAGATAAATTGATATAAATTTAGTAAAAGACTACAAGGTGTGCGTAGGAAATTGGCTTTGTGAGTCAAGTTCGATCACTGAACGAGATGTTTTTGTATTTCTCGTTGTGGCAATGTCCTTGGGAAAGGTATACATCAGTCTCTTAGTAGGGCAGATTGGGGTCTTTAACCTTGGAATTGCAACCAATATAGAAGGGAAGATTCTGAATTAAAAACTTACTGAAATTCGTTTAAAAATGTACCTTGCGTCTTATTCAGCTCCTGGAAAAGGGGTTGGGTAAGTACATGGCGTTTAATCGTTATTGTTTCAAGTTTCCTTTTATTTTCATCGTTATGATATAAATAAACAAAGAATAATTTTATCCTTGCAAATAAAATAAAACGTCCTAGAAATGCTCCATCTTAAAGAGAAGATTTTAGCAAATATAATTTCAAATATGATAATGTTGTTGAAATTTAACCGGCCACTTGAATCTATTCCTTGGGTTTTATTTCAAACTTGCGCACATCCAGTCATAAATGCAGCCATTATTTACATATAAATCGACATCTTTTTTTTTCTTGTTTACTTTATCACGCTTCCTCTTTTTCACTTTCTTTCTTCATATTCACACTGTATTTTTCTATATTCAAAATTGTCTTCCTTTTTTTTGGTTTCAATTCCTTATCTTTACATATAGATCAGCATTTTCTCTCTTTCTCTCTCTATTGATGTACCTATATATCTTTTTCATTATCTCTAAGTCTACCCCGATGTCTTAACTTCTACAGGATGCTATGAGTGAAGTGTCACAATTTTTAATTACTAATTTCGCGTATGTACGTTATTTTTTCTGGTTTATCTACTATGAAGCAAACTATAAACAGTTGGGCTGTTCGGGGGCAAAGCAGTACCATGATGCTATTCACTCCCCCATAGATTTGAATTCAGCATAATCCCCAGTTTGGCATTCACGACGGAACTTTCAAATGCGAACATTTCAGTGTGTTGTCAGTCTGAGGACAGATTCATACAATCTGAGAATTAATTTTTATTTATTGCGGACTTTTTGTCCTCATCTTAGTAGGGTTTTTTTGTGTGTGTTGTTTCTTCTTTCACTACGTTTCGGCCAAATTTCACCTCTGGCCTTCTTCAGGTGATTTACCACGACCAAGGATAGGAATGATGAGTCTTGTAACCGTATCCCCAGTAATTACTGACTTCCATAGCTGTTATCTATCGCACCTTTTTTTTTTTTTTTTGGTAAATCACCTGAAGAAGGCCAGAGGTGAAATTTGGCCGAAACGTAGTAAAAGAAGAAACAACAACACACACACACACACACACACACACACACACACACACACACACACACACACACACACACACACACACAAAAACTACCAAGATGCGGACAAAAAGTCTGTAATAAAAATTAATTCTCAGATTAAGAAGCCTCATCTCAAAATGATTCCAATTAAAGACAATTACAGATTCATACAAATATTGATGAAAAACAAAACACGAAGTCCACATCATGGTATTTTGGGTAGTCATTAGTGATGGTTATATTATGTCTTTATACATTTTCCCACATGGTCTCAGACTTAAGACGGAGGCCTACATCAAGTATCTGGTGGAGACAGAGCTATTCAGGATTGAAAGGTTGGTTGTTAGAAGATTCCAAGATACAGGACAGTGCTATAGCAAACAAGTCATGAGAAAATTTCTGTGACCACAACTTTTCTGGCTTTTATCCTTAGATTGCAATACCCTTGATTATTATAAGTGGAGCACAGTTGAGCGAGAAACCAACAATACTTTGTACAACACCAAAGATGAACTGAAGGCAAGCATAACTGGCAGTATTTATCGACTCAAACAAGGAGACCGCCCGAAAGGCATGCAGGAGATACCGAAGTCGTCTGGAAGCCCTGGTTCAAGCCAATAGCGATTTCTTTGAATAAATTCTATGTACATTGTTTTAAGATATTTTCTTGAGATTTTGATAAATATATCAGATAAATTAAGGTGTCAGTGTTTGGTTTGGTTTGGTTTTATGGTACATAAACCAATGTAGATTATTAATACCTAATCCACTTTTAAACATATCAACAGTTCTATTTCAAATAATTCAGTTTAGTATTCAAAAGCATAAATACGAAGTTCAAATGTCAAAACTGTCCTATTTCAAGCAATTACGTTTAGCATAAGGACACAGTTTAGATATATTTGACCCATCAGGTGCTACCCCTTCTAGCTAGAGTTGACCTGGGAGCGATGGCAATGAAGGGGTACTCTGCATTCCCTAAAGCTCCAGCATTACTGGAACCTAACCATCAGATGGTTTAGTGTCATATACAGGACACTCGTTGGTGGGGTTACCCCTCTGCTGAGAAGCAGTCAGTGTATTCTACAGCTCCAGCTGACTGGCAAGACGTCACTGTTATTTTCATTTTTGCGTAATTCAGGCGACATTTTAACCATCACACCAGTTCATTCTATATTTGTTCTTTCTCTTCTTTGTTCAAGTTCCGTTTCTTATTCTTTCTTATTCTTTCTTTCTTTTGTTATTTGAGTAACGCCACGTTTTATCATAGAGGAACATCTCTTTACTCTGTAGTGAGACAAAATTAATATCTGACACACACACACATGCGCGTGCACGAGCGTCCGTACCTACACACGCGCACACATATCAAAATGTATATGCATATTTATATATGTAATATTTTCCTTATATCTTATGTAATATTTCACTCACATATTTAGACAACCCATGTTAGTAACACCTCATTTTTCCGAAATGTACTCATAAAGTAATCCTATTTACCCAACCCCTCCGCTCGGACAGGATATGACACAAGGTCAATTTTTAAGCGGAGTTTAACAGGTTTGAATTCAGAGTTTTCCTTCTCCTAGACTAGTTGCCTCAACAATGCTGAAGAACCTAGTCTGCCCTTCTATTTACCCATAGCTGGAGGGAGAGTAATTGGATTCATACCTTTCCCAAGGGTATTAGTGCTATGTGAAATGCAATGAGTCTCGTCCAGGGTTTGAACTCGTGTCGCCGTGTTCATTTCCTACGACGATAACCATTACACTACGGGCACCTCCAATAAAGTAATAGCCTTTCTTCTTTAATTACCGGTTAATTAATAGTAGAAATACACAAGGTATATCAAAAGGAACACAAAGCCTCAGGATTCCAAATGTAGTCTTTGACATCGTCTCCTTCCTTCTCAATCATAGTATTCTACTTTTGTATGGGGGCATTAATAAATGCTTCTTAGACGCTTATTGGCTTCTTTCTTAGTCATGCGTGCTTTGCTTTTTTCATCCCATCTGGTCTTTAAACTGTTGTAAAGCCTCCTTCCATTGTTAAGTTGCAAAAGAATATCACCCATCTTGAAATTTAGCCCACCTCTTGAAGAAGCCTTACTCTGTATTTTGATTATATGGCCCTGTGAAAATCGGAATTAGCAATTGCAACATTGGTCATAAAGTTAGAAAAGTGAATTGACAAGAAAAATGACCGCTGTTCATATTTGGAAAATATTACTTCATCAACTCTGTATTCAACTAATTCTACGCACACCCAACAATTTCCACCCTACACCCATCTAGTTCCACCTTAAACCAAAGAAATTCTTATAATAACAAAATACAACATCTGTTATAGCTAGAACTGGTCGAAAAATCCATTAGCTGAAATATATAATAGTGAAAAATAAAAAGCAAGATGCCGACATTAGTTCAAAAATATATGTTATAATGACAGTATTTAATATTCAAAATTCCAGCCACATTTATTTCTATTAAATCTTGAAATCCATTCAGACTGCTGAACGCGAATCAAAAGTGTCTCTGTATTTGGCAAGAGATGTTTGTTCATCAACTGTACAATTGCACAGAAATTCTTACTCAAAATATTGTGCAAATATATTGTACAATTTTCTTTACGAAACCCAGAATAGAATTAACTAAATCCATCAAATGAATATACTATTTCCACAGTTCAAAACACTTTCTCAAGTCCTTCAAAAATACGAGGGTTATTCAATAAATATTTACCAAATGAATTAGCAATAGGAAGTACTGTTCACAGTTGCACTTTTTAAAGGAAATTAATGGTAATAGGTCATTTTGTGTCCAAGAAAACTGGATGTATGATCATTTCTACGGACCACTGCTACCGAAAATTTTTCTTAACAAACATTCTGTGTATTTTTACTCCATTTAACCCATTCGTAAACATTCTTTCGACAATCATATTCTTTTCCGCACACACCATATGTTCTTCGATAAATTTCCCATGGTGTGCACTCCTGAGCCACCAGAAATTTGATGACAGACCTCTGTTCAAGTATGGAGCACTCTGATATGTCATCGTTTTGAATTGCCGCAAAACAAATATTTTTGTGAGCTAAAAATGATTGTTTGGCAACAAACCGATTCCAAATAATGAAGCGTTTACGTCTATAGAAAAAAAATCGTAAAGAAAATAATAATTTTGATTTTTACTGAATGCCCTTTGTATATATAATAGGTCCCACTTCAGCCAAAAAAAAAAATCCTCTTATTCATTGGATGACCTTCTTAAATTTAAGAAAAAAAAAAGAATTTTTTTTTTGGTTGGGCCGAGAATATTTCATCATCCTCTCGTACAAAAAATAATTACAATAAAAACAAACGAAAGTATAACGCAAATAAACATTCAACACGCTTACATCATACGAGGATCATTAAATAAGTTTCCAGACTTTTTTTTCGTATGGTCACTTTTATTGATAGTACACACATAAAACCATATATATATATATATATATATATATATATATATATATATATATATATATATATATATATATATTATGAAGGCACTCGTGGTGTAAAAGTTATCGTCGTAAGCAATAGAATTAGTAACTCGATTTCAAAACCTAGATGTGACTGCTTGCATTTCACTAAAAAAAATATGGGTAAGTAGTTGGGTGGTCAAGGTTAAACTTAAATAGAAACCAGTCACGAAGGAAAGGTTTGGTTTGGTTTGGTTTGTTTAGGTTTTATGGCATTTCTACTATTTTTGGTTATTTTATACCAAATCCTGGATCAAAGAGTGATTGTAATGAAGGGGCACTCTACATTCCCCAAAGCTGTAGCTTTACTGGACCCACACCATCAGATTGTTTAGTGTCATATCCAGGACACTGGTGAGGGTCTTATCCCTCTTCAGAGACGCAGTCAGTGTATTCTGTGGTTCAAGCCGACTATCTAGAAGGAAAATTCTGAATTCAAAGCCATGTTAGTCCACTTATCTCTTGACTTTGTATTGTATCATGCTCTTGGTGGAAACGTATATATATATATATATATATATAAAGAGAGAGAAAGAGAGAGAGAGAGAGAGAGAGAATGAGAGTGAGTGAGAGAGAGAGTGAGAGAGAGAGAGAGATAAGTCAGGATAGCGTTGAAACAAAGCCACTTGATGACCGTCAGTTTTTCACCTATGTAATCATTAGGCTGAAAACTTGTCGAAAAACTGCCAGTTATCAAGCATCGTTGAATTTGTGTTTACGATATCTTCACTTTGATATACATATCACCGTTATTGAGCACTATTTTTAAATAGATATAGCACACTCCATATTCAAATTAATATATGTGTGCATGTGCGTGTGCGTGTGTGTGTGTGTGCCTTTGGATTTTCCTTAATATCCCCCCTCCACACACACACACACACACGAACGTATCTATATTTATATCTAGTATATCTGGAAAAATCTGAACGTTTTGAACTGGTTAGGCGGGGCTTGGTGTAACTCGATAACAAATCAAAAAAGAACCTCACTGCCATGTGTAAAGAGACACTTTTTACCTCTATCTGGATATTTGCGTCTTTTGATTCTATTTACCCAACCCCTCCGCTCGGGCAGGATATGACACAAGGTCAATTTTTAAAGCGGAGTTTAGCAGGTTTGAATTCAGAGTTTTCCTTCTCCTAGACTAGTTGCCTCACCAAGACTGAAGAACCTAGTCTGCCCTACTATTTACCCATAGCTGGAGGGAGAATAATTGGATTCATACCTTTCCCAAGGGTATTAGTGCTATGTGAAATGCAATCAGTCTTGTCCAGGAATTGAACTCGTATCGCCGTGTCCATATCCTGTGACGATAACCATTACATCACGGGCACCTCCTATTTGCGTCTTTTGATATGAGTAAATACAGGTTTGTATATGCAATTGGGCATATTGGTCTTCATATACATGTGGAAATATAGAATGTTACTTGGATTTAAATGTGTTGGTCTTTGCATTGGTTTTTAAATGAAGTTCGATACAAGAGTCGTTTATTTTGCATAGGAATGAATAACAGATGGTAGGATAAATCAAGGGCAAAAGTCCCATTATAGAATGAATAAAGAGAATAAGGACTTAGCGTTTCATAGACACACTACTTTTTCTTTAATTTTTAAAGATTTGCCTGTCAATAATTCTTTTGATCTTTGGCTCATGTAAAGGAAATTTGCCATATCAGTTACATCACTTCCGTTATATAAATACATTTCAGGGGGAAAAAAAATCCTACTAGTAAAACTGACATCCAGGAGAAAACACAGCACAGAAATACATAGTTAGTAACTCATTTATTTGAATTCACGTGGTTGTATTAGATACATGATGTATTTAGTCATATAGTAAGCCCAGTCGTTTGTAAGTACAATGAATTAAAATGAAATTTGAAGTGAAATTACAATAGATATGTATCGATATTAATAAGAGATGGTTTCTTAAATATTTGTTCATTTATTGAGTCAGATAGATAGATAGATAGATAGATAGATAGATAGATAGATAGATAGATAGATAGATAATTAATTATCTGCTATTCTAGAACAGGTTTGTTCGGGCTTAGACCATAGCTTTCTTATCATTTTACGCCTTAATTAGATTAATAATCATGATTATTTATCTTAGTAAAGATTTCATTTATAATTGTATCGCCCGAAATGTACAATCTAGACAGTAACATCAAATGCTGTTAGAAGTTTATTCTAAATGGAATTTGGATGTAATTACTAAAAAGTTTATTGAATGTATTCTCTCTCTCTCTCTCTCTCTCTCTCTCTCTCTCTCTCTCTCTCTCTCTCTCTCTCTCTCTCTCTCCTTGCATATTTAAAGGTTTGCACACCATATACAAGAAAGAACGATATTCCTAACTTTTGAGAAGTTTATTTAAATCTAAAAAACATTTTCGTACAGTTTGCTACATAAACTTTCTTTCTTTCTTTCTTTCTTTCTTTCTTTCTTTCTTTCTTATTTATTTATTTGTTTGACTTTTTAAAACATTCTAAAATGGTGTAGAACTCTTCAAAATGTTATTTAGTTTGGAAAATAATGCTTGACTTTGTATTGTAAGTAGAAGACAGACTATTATTTTCCAAATGATTTTGTAATTTGAGAAGATGTTTTAACCAAATGAACAAATCTGGCATTGAATGGGTCAGTCATGGCACCGATTGCCATTGAAACTTTTGGTGTTATTGGTCGATGCATCTTCACTTAAAAAATTTAGTATAAAAATCCCTTTCTTCAGAAGCGGTCCTCCTGAGTAAGAATAGCTGATACAACACATCTCGCTAAACACTGCTCGCAGCTGCAACACTGTTGCTATCCTATCACTTATAGGAAGACAAATAGCTTGAAATTTACCTTTTTATTAAATAATATCATTTAAATATCTTTAAAATATCATTAACCAACTAATGTCATTACAAAAAAGAGATGAAACAATGTATGGAAGCATTTTGAGAAAAAAAAAATCCTACACGCTATTTTTTGATTTGGCATATACCGTTGATTTTTCATATTCAGTTGATTTTTCATATACTGTTGATTTTTCATATACCGTTGATTTACCCCTTTGTACCAAAAGTGTCATCAACATCCAAACATTTCTAACTCTTCAGCATTCGTTTAGGGATTAGAGTTTGTGGTTTGTTCATCCTATTCATCAGCGTTCTCTGTAGACAGGATGCAGAAAAACAATGCATGACAGGTCCTCGGAATTCTAAACCTTGGATAACACTTCCCTATTGTATCAAAACGTTTGATACATTTGTGACACTAGTTGCGAGGCTCGGGCAATTTTTCCCCAGCCCATGCTTACGTGCTTTAAGTCCTAAAGTTAAACTAATTCTGACTTTTAACGTACATTAAAACCTATAATAAAAACAACCCAGAACTATTCTGAGAAATATCAAAAAATTACGAGGAACTTAAACATAATGACAAACTCAAAGAAATACTATATACAACTAAAATTATCAAAACCCATCGATAACCAAAAAACCTTAAAAAAGTACTCACTTCTTCCAAATTCGGGAAACAACACAATAATGGGGTCAATAAATGTAAAAATAAAGAAATTCGAAGTTTGCAATATAATAATAGAAGGACAATCATATACTTTCAAAGACTCTAAAAAAAAACTTTGATTATAACTCAAAAAATGTAATATACATAACAGAATGAGAAAATTGTAAACAAACACACATAGGCTGTCCTAAAAATTTTAATAGCAGAATATCGCTACATAAGAGTAATATCAAAACAGAGATTACCCAGTTGAAAACGTTTTCCATCGTCATGACTATTTCGTTTCTTTTGAGAAGCTGATTTGCTGCATCTCATTGAATATCTACCTTTGTACGATTTATGTTTATTATCCTACCTATCTATGGCTTATTCTACTAGTAATTTACTAAGCTTATATTTCTTTGGCACTAAGCCAGAAGTATGGACCACACATTAAGAATAGAAATCTGATAGCTTAACAACCATCACTTAATTTTAGTCGCACAGATTTTATTAACTAAGCATAGCTCAGTTTGTGACAAGGCTCGAGGAATGGCACTTAGTTGGAATCGAAATCACAAAGAGAGTATAGCTTTATAATCATAACATCCCAGTAGGAATCCAGTTGTCATTCATTTAGCTTAGCTTATTTCGGCGCAAAACTTAGCTTAGTCTAGGGTACCCAAGGATAACACTATTCACTTGTGATAGTCAACAATTCAAACTTGCTAATTATTATATCAAGCAAGGTTTTCCAGGCCATCATTAATCAGAATTTTTAAGGTGATCCCTTTGTAACTATGTTATGTGTGTGTGTGTGTGTGTGTGTGTGTGTGTGTGTGTGTGTGTGTGTGCTTTTGCTCGCGTGTGCCTGCTCAAAACAGACACTAACAAACTGACAAACATTTTAAATGTTTTAGCTCCTGTCGAGTTTAACTGTGGGTGTAACAATCTTTTTTCAGCGGCTCACCCACGGAACGTTTTTACTGTCAACCAGTGTGCATGAATATTTTAAGGTATGTCGTAATCGGATACGACGCACGAAGAAATAAATTCATGTCTTTTCGAAGGGGATGTTTTATTAAATATAATAGAAATTTAAACTTATCATTTTCCTGGCAGCGGTCGCATCGATACTGCTATATGGATGCACTACAAGGACTCTAACAAAACGGCTGGAGAAGAAGCTAGACGGCAATTACACAAGAATGCTGCGAGAAATCTTGAACAAGTCTTGGCGGCAACACCCCACAAGACACCAACTGTACGGCCACCTGCCTCCTATCACGAAAAATATTCAAGTTAAACGAAACAGACATGCAGGAAACTGCTGGAGAAGCAGGGACGAACTCATAAGTGATGTACTCTTATGGACCCCCACACATGGCCGAGCAAAAGCAGGACGACCAGCACGGACATACATTCAGCAACTATGTAAGGATACAGGATGTTGTCCAGAAGACCTGCCTGAGGCGATGAACGATAGGGAAAAGTGGCGAGAGAGGTTCAGGGATATCCGTGCTACCAGCACGACATGATGATGATGATGATTCTTTTTACATCGGTCGTTGTTAAGGGTAACTTGTGTCGGTTGAAAGTTCTCTCAATGATTTTTATGCTCTTCAGATGGTTTTGATCCAATGCAGAGACATCAAATTCGAAAATGGTGAAAGCATATTAAGGTCTTATACACATATCTTGACAGTTCTTTTCAATAAAACATAGTATATATATATACAAATGTGTGTATGTGTGTGTGCGTATGTGTGTGTGTGTGTGTGTGTGAACACGCACGCACGCACTTATATGCATGCAAACACACACGCGCACACACAGATGCGTGTGCACAAACACACATGCACCCAAACAGATATATATATATATATATATATATATATATATTGGTATTATTTGCTCTAGTTAAACTGGAGTTTGGAGTAATTCCATCAGGACAAGAAAACTATTCAAGAGTGAACATTTAAATTTTCCCGGTAAAGAGCTCAATGTAACAGATATTACAGAGCAATAATTTAATTAAGAAAAAACACAAACCGGTCACATTAGGATTATAAATTTATTTCAATCCTGTTATGTGTTTTTGAAAAATCAAAAAACGCGTAAAAAAATTCACAGGACTTCTTTATTTTATCCATAAGATCTGAAGAAGTCCTGTTAATTTTTCTTCATGTTTTTTGATTTTTCAAAAACACATAACAGGATGGAAATAAATTTATAATTCTAATGTGACCGGTTTGTGTTTTTTCTTAATATATATATATATGTATATATATATATATATATACATCCAAAAGGTCCCCGTTCACGATGACCTATGATGATGTGTCCTCCTGTCTGTTGATTCATTTCTTACATCATTGAATTAATGCCTCGTCGTTGGAAACTTGTGAATTCAAGAAAATGATTATACGAAGCATCAACATTCACACGAAACGACAGAAAACAGACGGAAACCTCGTTCGATCCCTGAGTCATTAACAGCTGAAAACTTTATTGGTTGCACAGTTCTGATTAGATCGCTATATATATATATATATATAGTTCTCTGAAGAAAGCAAGAAACTCGAAACATGTTAATGAACTAAATAAATAATTTTTAAAAGATTATAAATTTCTTTATGGACTTATTTATTTTTAGATATTTATTTTTTTTCTCTCTTTGGACTAACAAAAAAAGAAAAGTCTTTTCCATTCTGAAACTAAGTCCATCGTAAATTTGGGCGGGTTTCGATCCCATCTTCAAGCGTCCTACGTGTCTAGGCACACTGAAGAGTTCTGATACAACGACACAGTCTGTCTGTGGATGACATTATATATATATAGTACAATTTGATAGAAACTCAAACTCGATTAAGTCGTCATAAGAAATATATATATATATATATATATATATATATATATATATATTAAAATTTCTAAGTAGAGTACAAGAGGGTCATCACTCCAAGCAGTACCTTCACGTCTAAAAACTTAAGTTTAATTCCCTGATCTCTGATGAGATCTCTTTAAGGAAGAATGTCGACGAGAACTTTCTTTCCACACCCATTTAAAGATGAAATAATTACTTATTTATTTTTGATAAATCTATAATAAAATGTATGTCTGTCTCTACCTAAAAACTCACAAGTCAATAAAAAGAAAGATAAACTTTTATCATTTTTTTCCATATAGTGATATTCCTCGCTGTTGTAGAGAGAATAATTTGGGTGAGCAGCGACAAAAAAAGAAGCGAAAAGTAAGAAATATACATATAGGTACCCGTGGTGTAATCGTTATTGTCGTAGGAAATGGAAATGGCAACACGAGTTCAAATCCTGGACGAGACGGATTGCATTTCACATAGCTAATACCCTTGGGAAAGGTATGAATCCAATTATTCTCCCTCCAGCTATGGTTAAATAGTAGGACAGGCTGAGCCTTCAGCCTTGGTGAGGCAACTAGTCTTGGAGAAAGAAAACTCTGAATTGAAACCTGTTAAACTCCGCTTAAAAATTGACCTTGTGTCATATCATGCCCGAGCAGATATATATATATATATATATATATATATATATATATATATATATATATATATATATGTATGTGTGTGTGTGTGTGTATGTGTGTGTGTGTATTAAGTTAGCCGACCTTCGTCAAGGGTGACACCAAGGCGTAGAGGAGGGTGCTACTCCTGTCCGTGGATTACTTCATTTACTCTTTATGCATACTTTATAATGCTGAATGTTAAGCAAGGAGGCATCAAGTACCGTTTTTTAAGTCTTTGGTATGAACCGCGGTCTCCTAGAGTATTGGCAAACACTCTGACTATGATGACAATGGCGCGTCCTATATATACAGAGAGTAAAAAAAAAATTCTTAGTTGGTCCACAATGAGATTATTTTTTTAAAAAATGTTTATTTAATAAAATGTTTATTATATTCTTTGTTTTATTTTATTTTATTATATTTTATAATTTCTTTTCCTTCTAACGGGTTTCAGTTCTCTTCAGAGAAGGAATTAAAAGTTTTCTAGATACTTAAAAAAAAAAAAAAAAAAAACATTTCCGACCTTCAATGAAACTTTCCTTTTGCGTTTTAATTTGTTTTCTTTGAAAATGTGTTAGTACTGGCTTTTTTCAAACGTTTTTTTTTTTGGTCTTGTTTCACGTGCTTTTATTTTCGTTTGTTTTGTTTCAATTTTTCACGTGCTTTTGTTTTTGCTTGTTTACGTGTTCATGCGAGCGCGCGTGTGTGTCCATATATTAATCTACTTATTTGTGTGTTTTTGCATTCTAAATTTTATTCAATGTGGGTTTGTATTTTTCAATAGAGTCTTTTTTCTTTGATTTTGTCGTAAATTGTAATTGTCTGTTTGAAATATTGGCATTGTTTTTTTAATAATCCATGACTACATTCGAAAATATGTTTGAACTCAAATAATTTTCTACTAATCTCTATTTTGATATTACTCTTATGCAGCGACATTTTGTTATTAAAATTTTTAGTACAGCCTATGTGTGTTTGTTTACAATTTTCTCATTCTGTTATGTATATTACATTTTTTGAGTTGCAACTTAAATCTTTTTTTATAATTAAAGTTTTTTTTAGAGTCTTTGAAAGTATATGATTGTCTTTCTATTATTATATTGCAAACTCCGAATTTTTTTATTTTTACATTTATTGACCCCATTAATGTGTTGTTTCCCGAATTTGAAAGAAGTGAGTATTTTTTAAAAGTTTTTTGGTTATCGATGGGTTTTGATAATTTTAGTTGTATATAGTATTTCTTTGAGTTTGTCATTATGCTTAAGTTCCTCGTAATTTTTTGATATTTCTCTGAATAGTTCTGGGTTGTTTTTATTATAGGTTTTTATGTACGTTAAGAGTTATGTTTTTTTATGGGATCTTAGTTCTTTTAATGGTATTTTTCAGCTAATTCTCTCTCTCTCTCTCTCTCTATATATATATATATATATATATATATATATATATGCAATTAAAACATCTTTTACTCTCTGATCTGCTGGAAAGGTAAAATCTACTAGTTGACTTTTTTTAAATTGAAACAATTACCATCAGACCACCAAAGAAAATCGAGAGAAACCGTTTTGGATAAGTTACAAGTATGGATGTGAGTTCCTATAAACCAATGGCTTTTGTACTAGAACAACTTCTCAAAAGGAGTCGTGAGTTCGTGTCTAACGGCGATCTTATTCGTTGACTGATTGATTTTATCGGCATTTCATCTTGTTTATGGTTATTTTATGCCTAGAGATTTTGGAATTGTTCCTTGATATTAATATTTTTTGTATATTTTCTTAAGACTTTTACTTTTTGCACACGAATTTATCGCATTCAAATAATTGTTAAACGGATATGAAATCTAAAGTGACGCCACCTTTGAATATATAAAAGGTCCCATAACATAGATGGGACCCTAAAAGGTATTACCTATCTGGGTTAGAGTGGGCCTGGAATTAATGGTGATAAAGAGGTCCTTTGAATTCCCCAAATCTACTGAACTGACTTCTCAACATCGGATGAAATTTAGTGACATATTTCTTTTAATGGTCTTCGGTTTGTAATCTGCTTTGCAATCGAAAAATGATGACTCGAGTGATTTTCAATAATAATGATAATAATAATAATAATAAAGTACCTTGACCTTGCTAGAGAATTGAAAAAGCTGTGGAACATGAAAGTGACGATTGTACCAATTGTGATTGGTGCTTTTGGTACAGTAATTAAAGGATTATTAAAAGGGCTGGAAGACTTGGAAGTTGGCGGACGAGTAGCGACCATCCAAACTACAGCATTATTGAAGACGGCCAGAATACTGAGAAGTGTCCAGGAGACGTGAGGAGACTTGCTGTCACTTAAACTCCTGTGAAAAACCATCAGTTGACACTGAGGTGAAAACTCTAAAGAGGTAAATAATAATAATAATAATAATATCAAACTTAAAATCAAAATTAATAATAATGAAAGTAAGTAAAAGTCTTGATTAATAATAATAATTTTGAAAGCCTAAACCTTTCAAAATACTCCCATGGTGAAGATAGAACCGGAAGCTTTGCTGTTTGTATTTCCCAAAGAAATTATTTCTATGGTAAAACTTAGTTTTTAATCTTATTCTTACTGAAAAAAAATGATTACTTTGCCACGTCTTTTAAGTCCCTTAATAATACGAAAGACAATTACTCATGTCATCTTTGACATCGCCTATTTCTTTCCCAGGTTTAATTATTGGCTGACGGATGTTTTTCGATTTTCTCTTTGTACAAGTTTTATTCTTTATTAACAATATACTCCTTATTCTACACATCCCCAATCAGGATTTTTCGTTAGTCTCAACAATTGTGAACAGTTCCTTGGCTCTTGGCCCACCCATTTTTTTCCGTGTGATTTTCTTACTGAAACGATATTTGGATACATCAAATCCAGCTGTTATATTTGATTTTTAGCTTAATTATTTTCTGGTTCTCTATAATTATCTAAAGTTCTTTTATTTTGTTTCACTTCTGCCTTTTGTTTTCCCCTCTGTTTTAAACTTACCGTCACTGGTCCTTTCATGATGTTTGGTCAAAAGCCAATATATACCACGCTTATACGCAATGCGTCGCATACGCATTTAAACGCTTCTTGTTCAAAAGGTTGAATAAAACATTGTTATAATCATTAGGTTATAATTATTAGGTTGTTGTTATTATTATTATTATTAGGTTAATTATGAAAGCAAACATTTTATTATTATACCTTGAAACCAAAATGTTATTATATTTACCAACCCCTCCGCTCGGGCAGGATATGGTACAAGGTCAATTTTTAAGCGGAGTTTAACAGGTTTGAATTTAGAGTTTTCCTTCTCCTAGACTAGTTGCCTCATTAAGGCTGAAGAACCTTGTCCGTCCTACTATTTACCCATAGCTGGAAGGAGAATAATTGGATTCATACCTTTCCCAAGGGTATTAGTGCTATGTGAAATGCAATCAGTCTCGTCCAGGGTTTGAACTCGTGTCGCCGTGTCCATTTCCGACGACGATAACCATATACAGGCACTTCTTAAATTATTAGGTTATAATTATTAGGTTGTTGTTGTTATTATTATTAGGTTAATAATGAAAGCAAACATTTTATTATTATCATTTTATTCTTTGCAAGTTGTTTTTAAAAGCCTGTAATAACTGGTCGTTTTCACTGGTGTCGAGTCACAGCAACTACTCTAGGCAATCTAAGTAGTGCTGTGGTCAAGACAATCTCAAGTCTTCCTTGTATTTCTACTTCCCTTATTCAATTTTCTACGTTATTGGAGATTGCTTCGGGTGCTCTAGCTACTTTTTACGTTTTAGTCACTGTTATATTCCATATGCTAAGCTTCTGACAAGGCTAACGTACTTACCAAATTCTTGCTATCCTTTATTTTAACTATGATTCACAGACATGTTCGTTTTTGGTTTTGTTTTGTTTCTTAGCAATTAAAATTGCATCTGATATTTGAACCAAGATTGGGTTATCCGTTTTTATCTACATGGTCAAATTCTGATCACTTACACAATTCCAGACACCAGATCTTATACTTTTACAATGCTCGTGCGCATAATCATCAATTGACTTTTGATCAGGTTCATATTTTTGAGATTCTTTTTTGTAAAGTGTAAGAGGGCTCTCAGAATTTGTTAGAAGGGAAACAACACGAGTATCTTTTGTTTCGGTTTGAGTTCTCCTTTAGAATTTTATTTTTGGAAGTTTTCCTGTTCTTCCAAGGAAATCCTTACTTTCTTTCTTTCTCTTTTGCTTGATGGTACCTGCTCCTAGTATCATCATTATCATCTATGTCATGTAGTTTCCTTTCTATAGAGTTATATTATTTATAAGAAAAATGTCCAAGAAACGCAATGTGTTGTTATTTTTTAGTTCATAAGTAAAATCTATGGTTGGTTCAATATTATTCAATCTTTCCGTAATTTTTGTTAAGTCATCATTCTGTGGATATATGAGTGATATATTATCTATATAAAAAAAAGATTTTTTTATTGGTTTGGTTTCTTTATTTTTAATGGCAAATCAACCTTTGCAGGTTATTTAATGCCAAAGTCATTCTCCTAGAAGAACAGTTGCGGTACTATTTAACCCATAGCTGGGAGGATAAGGGGGTTCATACCTTTCCCAAGGGTATTTGCCCGAAAGTGAACGTAATAGTGCGACTAGAATACGAACTCACGTACTACGATTCCGCAGTCCATCGCTTTAACCATTACACCACGAGGACACTCCCTTATAAGGGAAGAAGTAAGAATCTTGGGGTATGATAAATTTAAAGGAACCAGATTCAAGAAATGCAAGGATTATTCTCAGAGGCAAACCAATGGGTAAAGCAGAATTTTTGTTAATAAAAAATACGATTAATACCGAAAAAAGTAATGTTTTGTCCACAATGAGCAAATTTTGATTATTTTGTGAAAAGGTAGAGGTGAGTTGTTTAAATTTCTGAGACGAAGCTTGTTGATTTTTATCATTAAGGGTTTTCGGACAATTGTATTCATCTTTATTGTTACAATAAAGATGAAGACAACTGTCCGAAAACCCTTAATGATAAAAATCAGGTAGAGGTGAGGTAATGTTTGTGGGTTTTTTTTTATGAATTTCAAAACGTCGGAGATATTTTTAAAAAGAATATTGGTGTATAAGGATTTTATGTCAAGACTAGCGAGAGACTGTTTTTCCATGTTTAAATTATTGATTTTTTTTTTTTTTTTTTGGTAAATCATCGAAGTTCTTGATGTGCGACTTGGTAACCATGCCTACGAAACGGGATAACGTTATAGCTAAATATTTGCGATGTTATGGGAAGGTGCAGTTCTAATTTCAGAAAAAAATTGGTCGTAGAGGATTTCCAGTTTTATGGAAGACCATAGATTTTGGGGATTTCAGGGTGAAAATCCATTAATGAAGATCAGATTTTGTCTTCTTTAGAGATTAATTTTTCAAACACTCATCTCAGCGTTGTCGAAAGAAAAGATGTTCAGTTTGGTCTTAAATTCAATAGAGAAGTAATTAACCTCAACATTGAACATTTAGTTAAGTAAAACTATCGACAAAATGATTCCGATTTCAACAAAGGATTTATACAAGGTTGGTTGGTTGCATTTTATGACATTGTTGGGTATCACCCACCTTTTCCCACACAAGGAACTAGTCCATCTGCCATATATAGTAGTAGCTACTAATACCAGGGCAGACTAGAAGGTGAAGAGCAGCTTCTTATAGGAATAGTATTAGGGCGTTGGAGACTGGAGATCGCACTAGATCACCTTACTTGCTACCGTAATAACGGAAGCCAATACTATCGTTGGACTATATCTTTATTCTGTATTCACTAATCCTATGTTCTTGACAACTAATAGTCTCTCTATTGTATATACTTTTTCCTGAGAATATATCTCTATTTCCTCTCATATCGTGGTTTGTCCTTTATTTAATATTACGAGCGTTCACTAACCAGAACGCGACACATATCAACCTCAGTAGGTTATTTAACGCCTAATCCATTTTTGGATTTATACAAGGACTACGCTCTGCGACTATAAGTGTAAACACAGATGACCTTGCTTTACCTAAGAGACACGGAGCTACCAGAGAGACTTGTTCAGGAATAACAACGTTATCATCCCCCATCTCGGGGGCCATTATTATGGATTCCACTCATTACAACAAGAAAATGCTGGAATTATTAAATGGCAAAAACACTTTCGAACAAATTTCTCTACAATTCATGATAAAAAAATATTAACGTTTTTAATACGTTCTATAAAAGACTAATCTCTAAAGAAGATAGATTCTGGTTTTTGTTAATTGATAATCACCCCCACAATCGCTGAAATTCATGGTCTTTCTACCATAATAACAATCGTGTCTATACAAAAATAATTATTAAAAATTTATCAATTACTGAGATTTGTCATTAGTCAATAAAAGCATGACAAGTATGAAATATCAGTGTGTTAAAATAATAATATAAAGTAATATGACTAATTCTAATGTAATGAGGATATTTGCTGTCTCTCAACCTCGCGTTGAAAGCTTTGAAATATTACTGGTGTGGAAATTCAACGGGTGCACACAGAAAACAGTGGGATGACGTAGAAGAAAAAAAATTCTTAATGCTCCTATTTAGAGTAATTCTCATCAGAAGCTTCTCTATCACGAGGAAAAGCATATGGTTTACGATTTAAAGTAATTATCTCTCCTTCTCTCTCTCTCTCTCTCTCTCTCTCCCTCTCTCTCTCTCTCTCTCTATCCCCAAATTAAACATACGTATTTAAGCCAACCTATATCAAATATCCTACAAATTCCCTGGCTTATACATAGATTTTAGGTGGCTTAGAGATCAATTTTAGATTTGCAACGGGCCTACATTGATCTAAAATGTAATTAACATTGCTTTAAATAGAGAGAATCTAATTCCAAGAAATAACCATTTCAGTCGTCGGTATAATTTCACTATTAATTTTAGTATATAAAAATCAATATGTAAATTTATCGTTAAATTAAAATTTCTTATTAATATTAGTAAGCTACATATGCAACAAGTAAAAACAGGGGTTTGAAGAAACTTTTTTGTTTTCATTCTTTTCAATTACATAAAATGGTTTTCAATTACATAAAATGTATAAGTTTAAATTATGACACAATTGAGAAAATGTGATATTTGGACTTCGTTCAAAGCCTTTTAAATTCCTGTTAAACATAACAAAAAGACAATGTATCGAAAACAAGAAAGTAACGAAGAGACAAAACTAATGGAACCAACGTAAAAGTAAGGAAACCAAAGTAGCAAAAAATAATGAAACTAAAGTAAAATAAAGTAAAGTTGGAGGTGCCCGTGGTGTAATGGTTATCGCCGTAGGAAATGAACACGGTGACACGGGTTCAAACACTGGATGAGTCTGATTGCATTTCACATAGCACTAATACCCTTGGCAAAGGTATGAATCCAATTATCTCCCTCCAGCTATGGGTAAATGTTAGGGCAGACTAGGTTCTTCAGCCTTGGTGAGGTAACTAGTCTAGGAAAAGGAAAACTCTGAATTCAAACCTGTTAAACTCCGCTTAAAAATCGACCTTGTGTCATATCCTACCCGAGTGGAGGGGTTGGGTAAATAGGATAAAGTAAAGTTGGCGACCTTAGTCGATGGTGACCCGAAGGATCCTTTTTCAATATCTACAACACCGAGGTGTAGGGAAGGGGTCTACTTCTTTCCCGGGATTGCCCCACTTTACCCTTGATCCTTACCTTATAGTACTG